>OMNZ01110226.1:4968-30124 GCA_900303255.1 Lesueurigobius sanzi
TTAATCTATTTAGTGCTTAAGAGATGTTTGTACAGTTTATTTACAGAGAGACACTAAGAGACAATCTTTATTCTATTTTATTTTATTGTTACTATTATTACTATTACCTGTTGTTTTGCTTCTTTGATGACACTTTTCCTGACTTTGTGCACCCCCCTGTGTGATCCTGTCCTAAGAGCTGTTGTGACAAGTAAATGTCTCCATTGTGAGATCAATAAAAACTATCTTATCTTATCTTATCTTATCTTATCCAAGTCACTGTGAGTTACTATTTTTGTCATTTTACTTAGTGAAAAGATTAATGCTTTCTTCTTGTGTTTTGGGGAGAGACATAAAGTATGCAATCTAACTAAATTGTAATCTAACTTAGTTAGTCAAGTAATCAGCAAAATAACAAGGTTACTTAAAAAAAAAATCAGAAACCAGTAATCAGATTACTTATTCGAGATAACTTTGGTAACACTGACTATAACTACAACAACAAAAACCAAAGCAATTATAAAAAAAAAAAATAATTGCTTTGGTAAAATGAATATATAAAAAATGTACAGGGTCATATAAGTCCATGTATATACTTTGGGGTTGCCATATTGCAATCCTAATAATAAAGTGTAAACAATAGACATCTCACAGTTATTAAAGAACAACAGCAGCCTTTAGCCTACATAAAAATAAGCTGTGTATGGTCCCTGCTGAACTGCTATGCTGTTTTGGCAGACTCCTCTTCATTAGGTGTATAGAGCTGGCCCTTGTCCTCTCCGTACACAACAGTCTTGCATGGCAGAGCACTCTGCGTTGAATGACAGTTTGCGAGAGGAGCAGGTGACAGACTGCTGCCCTGCACTGATCACTTTCAGATGACCCCATTGGCTAATGTGATTATAGTTTTGCCTGCCATATGTCAGACAGCATATAGGTATAGAAGTCATGTGAGAGGGCAAAGGGGTCGGGGAAGAACTATTTTCTTATTACCTATTGCGCCAGTAAGATTATGATAGCATGCTAGCTTTGTATCTAGAGATGGAAATATACAGTTCAGGTCAAAGGGTTGGAGACATTTCTTGGTAAATTGTTTTTTCTTTTATTTCAAGACTACCTATGCTAACCTTGCCTGCAAGCTGAATTCTCGCGGTATTTGTTTTTTCACAAACACACGAGAATCCATCTTGCCCCGAGCCGCTAAAGTGTTTGAGCCAGGACCACCAGTGGGACGGAGCGACGAAAGCAGCAAATGCCGAGCAAAACAAACATTTGTTAAAATAAGGTAGTGTGGGTCAAGGTGCCTTCAACCCGCAAACTCGTGCTACAAAAAAAACGCAAAAACCACTCGACGACATTATGATATAAAGCTCAGAGCCGCTATCTAACAAACAACTACGAGCGAAACTCCGAACGGATTCGTTTGGAGCGGTCCCAGATTGATATTGTGGAGAACTCAACTACGAGTGCTACACAATGTCTATCTGGCTCTTGCCAGGTTATACCTATGCAGCTCATTGAGAAAACCAATTTTGAAGAAATTGTGAGGTCAATAAAGTATTATCTTATCTTATTATTCCTATCTTATCTTAAAATACTAAAACATCTGCATCTATACTTCCTATCTGCATATGAACAACAATGGGCTCCAGGTTTGAATACAGAGCATAGATTAACAATGGTTATTAGTTGGAGGATTGACAAAGTGTGAATGGCCTGGCTTTACACTGACCTATTTAGCTCTCCCACCTGGACCCTGTGAAGATCATTTATCTGCATTAACATCTGAAACAATCAATTATCAGACTACAATAAGGTGAGCGGGCAAACAGTGGCAGGATTTAGACCTGTGCATAATTAATGGTTAGCAACGAAACAGCAAACACCTCGGACTGAGACTCCCAAACACAGGACAAAGCAGGGCTGCTCGATTATGGGGAAATTTCACTGAAATCATGATTATTACTACACAAAATACATTCAATATTTATGATATTTATAATGCTAGAAGAAGTTCAAAGAATACTGGACAAAATATCCAGTATCTTCTACTCATTTCAATATCCAATTTTTGTTGATTATAACATTTTCGTAATTGTTGGTTGCAGTAATCACAACATTTTTTATTAATTAAACAGCCCTAGCCCATACCCCTTCTTATTTGAAGTCTAAACATATGAATTTACAATAACTATAAGGCTGGCCAACATGGTAAAAAAAGAAAAAAAAAAATTGATCTGAAATTTCATTTAAAGTATGCTTTAAATTAGTTATATAAAATCAAAAATATTAATTATTTTCTCACCAAACTCCAACATATGAGCTGTTACTGCCACATGATTGGCTGCCAAGCAGCCAAAAGCATCAATTGAGATTGGGCATCGATTGTATTCACAAATCAAATAAGATCCATCCAAAAGGGTACATTTGTGTAAACCATATTATATAGGCAAATGATCTTTTGGTGAGTGTGTATGAATTTGCATATTATCTTTGCATACTATGTTTGCATATAGGCACTTCCTGATCCAGTGCAGAAGAGTAGAAACATGGGTGACGATCTTTGAATGATGATAGTGGCAATACCAGTAGCAGTAATAGCAATGGTTGTTGATTTGAGAAGAATCTTTCCTTACTAGTAATTTAGCCAAAATAATGAGTAAATATGGAGTTTATAATGCTCCATATACCGGAAATACACCTGGCTGCTCCTTAATACATCAGTAATTGGATGAGGAACAAACAAAATAAGATCATGGGGTTAAGGTCCAAAAATCCATTTGCTGCTATAAGACAGAGGACGATCTGTGTGCTGCCGAAGATTAAAGCAAAGATTGTGTTTCGCCGCCTGAAAGGGATAATTAACCAAGTTACTGAAGTAGCCAATGCAATTAAAATGGGCAGCAGGCACACTCGCACTGGCACGAGTTGAGGTAGGAGCGAGTGCCCAGTAAATAAATATTACGTAGCCAAGAAAAGAGGTCAAAGGGTCAAGCTCGATATGCCGTAGAAGGGAAGCTAGCTTATTCACAGGCATTTTAAGCATTCTACCAGTAATTCAACGCTCTTAGTCCTCCTGTTTTGTCCGTTTCCAATGATCTGGGAAGGATTTGCGGTTAGAAACAAGAATTTGGGATCAGTGTCCGATTTGGCGATGCTTGAGTTGCCACTACCCTTTAAAGAGCCCTACTCAGGTCAACTACGTCTCTTTGATCTTGGGAAACTCCAGCTAATCCACGCGGTTCCATTGTGGCACCGGCAGAGTTAAACTTGACCACCGGTGAAAAAATTCTCAAGCCCCAGCTGCCCCTTGTTGCTCCACCGTTGGGTAGTTTTTAATTTGGTCACAAGTCAAAAATCCGGCAGGGCGGCACATCCTCTTACAAAACATGTCTAGGTATTTTGCGATTTGATTGTTTTGGGGGAAATAGGGACCAGGGTGATATAAGCTACGCACATAATAAAGCTTGACAGTAGGGATGAGCGATATTAAGAACAATGTGAATTTTGTGGGACTTTCTCAATAACGATAATGCAAACCATCAAAGATATGCTAAAATGTGCTGATATATTACCCACCTCTACTTGACAGTTTGACGCTAAGCTGAAAATCACACTTCTATAACCACAAAACACTATGTCAGACGCACAGTGGAATCCTCAAAAGGCGGCATTTTGAACTACACCGAATCCGACAAGATAAGTGATGAAAGCACTGGCAACATCCAGGTGCGGAGTTCAAACATGAATCAGTTTTTTTTTGAAGGTGAAAGAAAAAATATCTCTCTTCAAATACTCACCTGTTGTTGTAGAGGTACTTGAGGAATTCCACTTTGAAGCACTGGGCCTCCTGCTGAGGTTCAGATCCAGGCGCGTTATCGTCCGCTTGTTCCCGTTCTTGTCGATCACTTCGGTGTAGACCTTGAGATCCTCCGCGTTGCTAGAGCTCTCTGTGTCCTTGTCCGACAATAGCACTATTCTGTGGTTGAGCTGGGGACTCGTCTGCTTGGAGGACAGCGGGGACAGCAGGGGGGACATGCTCTGGAGGCTGTTGGACGCGGGGAATGACGCGTTGAAGACCCCGGCGAGGGGCGAACAGGGGCTTCTAGCGGGGTGCACTCTGGCCTGTTCGGTTGTATAGGACACAGGCAAAGACAGCTTCTTCCCGTTGCTCTCTCTCCTGTCTTGAGACCCTCGTCTGACCCGCTGAACTTTCGCCTCCACGTCCTGCACTTTGGCTTTGACCGTCACCCCCCCCGTCTTCTCTTCTGCAGCGTTGACCGCCAGCTCGCCGTATGTTTCGCTCAGAGAATCGAGCCTCCTCACCGGCCGCAGGTTGCTTCCACTTTCGCGCCGGTTCAGACCTTCCAGCAGGCTGCAGGAGGATGACTGATAGCCCAGCTCTCCGTCGTATTCCGAGAAATCGTTGCAAAAATCCACCTCGGGGTTGAAATTCTGGTTGTCCTCCATAAAATCCATCCAGCGGTCCATGTGGAAGGTGTCCTCTGCGGGAAGAACGGGATTACTGACTGCGCTGACGTAGGATCCAGTCGCCGGGCTGTCGGAAGCTTCAGAATGCGAAGTGTCCACAGTTGACGTTACCACAGACACTCCATTCGTGACTTTTTGCTTCATCTTGTTGTGGAGCATCCCTTCAGCGCTGTCCGTCCTGTTTGCATGCATCTTCCTCATGATCTTCTTGCTTTTAGACATCAGTTTCTTATGCTCAGAAGTGATGGGGTAGTTACTGCTGAGTGTCTGACCTTCCATGTGGACTTCCTGCCCCTCTACGTAATCCTGCAGCTTCCCATCCTGGTTGCCCATCCTAACCTTGCACGAGCAGTCCTGGCAGAGCGATAAGAAGTCAGCAAGTAACTGGTGGTGCTCAGCTGCCAGCCACAGGAGCTCTGCAACTGCCTCCTTTGTTGCCTGGTGGTGGGAATTGCTGAGGAGCAGTTCACTTGAGGAATCAGAAGACTGGCCTCTTTGTTTGGACACTCCAGGAACCTCCTTGCCCCGCTCGTCATGGTCATTACCGGAGCTTTCCAACTGGGGGGCGCGGCTCGTGTACTTGAAGCCCGGAGCCCGCCTCTTGGGGAGATACGGGCTGACTTTGCAGACCTCTCGGATGGGTGGGTAGAGGAGGAGAACGGAATGGGTGCCCCGCATGACAGGAGCCATGTTAGCTACGGGTGTTTTGGACCGGAGAGTTCAGACTGCAGGGTGAATAACAGGGCAGGGGCAGCAGAGGGGAATCTTGGGTTGTTCATCACCGGGCCTGTTTGGAGACTGACAGGGACAGAGAGTGGCGTAGAGGACATAATTTAGACTTTGTAGACAGCATTGGTTCAATAAACAGTTAGTGCTGCTAGCGAGCTTTATTGACTGTAAGTGCCATAAGTTAACTAGTGGTGTCTTTATAGCTAACATTCTTCACTTGAGGCCAAACAGTATACTGACCTATAATGCAAAAGCTATGTAGCAGTGTAGAAATAAAGTATGGGAATGCTACAAACAGCAAAGTTTCAAAAAGCAATGACTTGTCTACAAAGGCACTGTTTCTGACACAACAGTAAACACAAAGGCCAGATAGACCTGGAGTAAAATTGGGAAATGTTTAATTTGTATTTGTATGAAGCTGGACTCCTTTAGTACATCATCTCTACTATAGTCTACTAAACGTATTTGTCTTAGAGAATCAAGTGTCATCCATGTCTCAATATGATAAGTATAAATACAAATTCTATAATTCCCTGTCCATCATTTTCATAGTTTCAAGAAAAACACTGCATTTTTACATAGTATAACTTGAAAATTCAACTTCATCTAGTAAGCCATGTCATTTTTGAAATGCAAGGGTATATATAAACCGCACATCAGCTACTTCTCAAGCTGTCAGAAAACCCTTTAAACGGTTTCTCATGAATATGTCTCATAAAGAGCCATATGTTTACAGATACAACGCACTGCACCTGTGCTTCACAACTTGGCCTTTACATATTTTAGCAATATCTCCCAAGTGTTGACATCATAACACAATCCCGTGGGTTACTGTCACCTTGCAATAACCAAAGGCAAGGACTGTAACCTATAGGCACGAGGATTACTTCGAGCAGTCACGCCATCAACTATTCTTCAGCGGTACATACAAGAAATGCCACATACGCGCAGTTCTGATACATAATTTAATACATAATGCAAACCCGCACAGGCCTCTATATAACGCCGTGAGACTTAAACATCCTAAAATCAATAAGTTATGCACCTGCGCAAATGAAGAATGGAACCCAGTGAAACATAAATATTGACTTACTGCATTTAGTTGCATGAGGATGATGCCCCTCGTCTCTGTGGTGCAGCCTGCCACCGCTGCTGCTCGGCTGGTCCTACTCTCTTTGACAGACACGGGCTATGTCCAATGAGACAGCTCCGCGCGGGCTCTCTGCTCTCTGATTGGTTCTTTTTGCCTCAACCACATACTACTTTTGTGAGCCTTTGCAGCTGCCGCTTGCAGGTAGGCCATGTGATGTACACGAGCAGTTCATAACAACAAGAAGCAGGTCGCTTTCTAAAATCGTTTGGATGATGCAGTTATATTTGTTTTCTGAGACTTTCAAACATTTTATGTTCTCATCAAAGACTGAACGTGATAACGCTCACTTCCTACGGCGGGAAGAGTGCAGTGGCCTCTCGTGGCCAAAATTAATGTGTCGCGGTGACGCTTATCACAGTTGTGTCTTCCGCATTTTGCTATTCTATTTTTATTCTTATTATGGGCTACAGCTCTTTTAGTATGTGTCTGTAGCATAGGCCTACACAATTAGCTCTATTTCAAAGAAGAAGATTTAAGAATCGCAAGGTCCTGGTCAAGATGTAAGAAAACGCAAAAGTAATGTTACAGCTGCCTTCGGACAGCACGGAGGAATAGTTTGGAAACTAATGTAACTTGCGCCATGACCACAAGAGGGCAGCATCGTATCAATTAGACCAGGACTGTGCCCAGCGAAGCTTCACTGCATTAAATCAGTTGTGTTCAAATGTGATCTAAGTTTGACACAGCATGGGGATGCGCTGTAAGGCTTCCACCTCCTCGCTATTCATATTTAACATAGTTTGGTTTAGCACATTGAATGATTTAATCAAGATCCATATAGACGGAGACCTTTACATTATTAAATAATGTAGACACACAAGGACTCTCAAGCAAAAGCAGTGCACAGAGTTCATACTTAATGTAGCAGATGTCAGTGCTTGTTCTTTTTCAACGCTTCATCTTCGTGAAATATAGTTTGGCAGCTAGAGAACAGTTCTGTATTTAGTTTGACTGTATTAGGACTATAATATTAGGACTATTATGTTGGTGCAGCAGTTTAAGACAGACGTGCAGTGGGAGCTGTCCATGGTGCTGATCGGGACTGACGCGTAACGAATAATACTTCAACACATGACTCACTCCGGTGTAGACTGTGGGAGACAGTTGCAGGTGAATGTACGGTACATGAATTTGAATAGTGGCGCCCCCCTTGCTGTAATATTTAGATGTGCTTGTGACGTCGTCGCAGGTCCAGACCGCGCTCGTGCTGTGGGTGCTCAGTCCTCAGTTGCCGGAGCCCACCGATGCGGACACACCGTGCTCCTCCGGGCCGGTCCTGAGCGCTGAACACTGGGACTGGAGAGACACATGCTGCGGTCCTGTGTCCACTGTACAGCCGTGGATTAGCTATATGCTAATAGCGACTGGAGAGAGGAGCCAGCGGAGGCTTCCCGAGTCTGAGCAGCCTCCTTCGCAGCCATGGCTGAAGGAGGAGAAGGAGAGGATGAGATCCAGTTCCTCAGAACTGTAAGTACACCTCATGGCACTTAGCCTAACAGCAGAGTGGCTTTTTAAAACGGCCCATGTGTGAGCCATTATCGTTACTTGTCTGCCAGTGTCTTGACTGATGTTCTTTTATTCTCCTGATAACCCCGTGCCTTCTTGTACATCTTAGAGCCAGCATATTGCCCTATTGTTTTTGCGCATCAGATAGCTGACAGCTATTGTCTTTTCTGCAGTCTTTTTCTCTCAAAGTTAACACGCTTCCATTGTGATGTCAAACTTAGAAGTGTCAATTTACTGCTACAGAATTGTCCAAGAATGATATTATTTACCAAGCATTGGACGTCCTGTAAGTTTAACACGGTGTACACTTGTTAGCTGCATGAAAAGGGTTTTGAGCAGGTGTATGGTGATACTTATAACACAGTCATTTAAATAGATAGTACTGCTATTCAGATTTCTATGTCAAAGTTGAAATATCAAGTCAGTTTAAAAAGAAAAATAATAGTAAATAAGAAAATACTGCACGCTACATGCAGCATCACTTTTCTGCATTAGTAAAGGGAGACGATTGAGCCTGAGGAGCTCTTTTACTGACAGAGATAGATGGTGACACTCTGCTCAGAGCTGGAGAAGCGCTTGCACACAGTCATATCATAGCTGCGAATGCGTCTGGAATAGATGAAGCTGGAGGTCTTCCAGAGAGACCCCCAGACAGTGGGGGTGTTTGGCTGCACATACTGCTGGCTCCACTCCTCAGCTCCTCTATATTGAGCTGATCATATACGCAGACTATAAGGCTTCTATAGATGTATAATGCTTCATGTAAATCTTTCAGTCATTAGCAGCTCACAGTAAGAGCAAATGAACAGTTTTATGTTTGGCAAAATAGAAGGCTGTGCAAGCTGTGGGTATATCATTAAAGCTGCAGGAAATCACTTAGTGAAAGTCTCTTACAATTGTCTTCTAGCTCTTCTGTTGGGCACATTTGTCTTATTATATAGTGATATTTTGAGGGGTGTGGGGGTAGTTTACTGTGCACTTTTGATGCACTCTTCACTTTTAATGTAATTAGTTAATGATTATATTTGTTTTATTGATTGATTTTATCTGCTTTCTTGTAATTTTATGAAATTGTGAAGCACTTTGAATTGCCTTGTGTATGAATTGTGCTCTACAAATACATTTGCCTTGCCTTGCCTTGCCATGTCCAGGAGCATTAATGAGGACTGAAATATGAACTGAATATGTAATGCTTTTCTCATGCATTTCAGAGTAATGTTTGTAGCTGTACACATAATAAATCCCAATAGAGACAGAGAAACTGGACACAAACTGCTCAGGAAGTCAGTACCATAAAGTATTTTTGGGGGAAGGTGCTCTTTGGTGTTTGGGAAACAAAAACTTAAGAGAAAAAAACAAGAGACCAAGGCACTCCTCCCACATTATAATTTTCTATTTACATTCTAAAAAGCCTTTATTGTACTGGGCTAATATACTGTATATTACAATCTTTTAAAACATATTGCTGGTTCGTTCCAATGGAGACAGATTTATTTGTTGCTTTAAGAGGGCACTACTACATTATGTATTTCATTTTGGTCTGTGCGATTTATTCACTTTTATTCATTCATAAAAGTGATTTAAATTTGATTGTGTTTTATTGAGCAGCGCTTGTCTACAGGTAGTAGATAGACCTGACGCAATGAGGTTGAAATGTTATAAGGTTTGTATATCCACAGAGCTTTGTTTATGCACAGTATTGGCACTGGTATTTAAAAGATACTTTCACTTTTTCCTTCTCTGTCAATTAGTCTCTCAGAGCTCAGCTATTTAGCCATAGAGGTCACCACATCAGTAGGACTCTGGCTAAAAAAAAAAAAGAAAAACATCTGACATTTATTCGGCACTGGAACTAAAATGCCACCCGTTCACCGTCTGCATCTGAGAGTTGCTGATTTATTTTGCTTTCCGCTTGTTTGACTTTTTGAGGTGTTTTTTCACATCGATGACTGGGGAGAAGTCAGAATGTGCTGTTTCTTTAAAAGGGTTTTTTGCAGCTTGTTGCGTGGATCCGGCGGGAGGCAGTTGTCTTGAGCAAAAGGAGTGTGTGTTTTTGAATGCAAATGCAGTGGTAGCTGCATGGTGCAGTCGACCTGCACCAGACACGCCAAGGCTTAAGGCTCTGTGCAGGAATTATTCATCAACGAGCAGACAGAGGCAGGACACTCTGGATAGAGCATGTGCAGCTGAGTGGCAGTGGCTCAGTTGGTAGAGCTTTCACCCGGGGACCCAAAAATCTGTGGTTCAAGCCCAGCTGCTGTTCTGTCCCTTAGCTGAACACAAGTCATGGTTAAGAAAAGTTACTGAGTTTACTCTGTTGAAATCACAACGAAACAGAAACTACTCACATGTCCCTGATCTAACGTTTACATGACCTTCAACAACTGCCAGGGAAATTGTTCAGGAGCAAAGAAAAACTCACTTCAGCTGAAATACAGGACTCTCTAAAAAATGATGCTTGTTTCATGATGCACAGTATGTAAACTTTTGATCAGGGACATTTGGCTAGTTTCTCTAGGGCAAACAAACAGGTTTTTTGACAATAAATGGCTTCATGGACAGGAGACACTGCAGGCAAAACTCCTTTTTTCCAAGTTTCTGGTAAACTTTCACCTGGAAACAAATGAATAAGGAGTATCGTTATTCCACTGATGTAACTTCAATTACCATTTTTTCCAAATGCATTTTTCTCTCATTGTGGCATCATGTCCACTTCAGTAGCACCTACAGACTCAAAACTTTCTTAATATTCTAAAGGTTTGTTTTGAAGGACTTTTCAATATGTAATGAATAACCTTATTATTGAGTTTTGAACCCCAAAAAACAAGGCAACGTTTGAACTTTTAGCAAAACATAATTGAGGTACTTTCACTTGATTCCTGTAACTTTTCCATTATTCTCTTCTGATTCATTTTGTGTTTTTTTTTTTTTTTTTTTACTCTGTGTACAGTTGTTATTGTCTGCATGCCTATATGTCTCACTGGTTTCCAAATGTTGCCTGTTATTGGAGGTGAGGAGCCTGATAAAGCAGTTCACAAACTGCCTTTTCTCCAACAACGCAAAAGTAATTTCCCTGGAGTGGTCACAGAAGTACCCCTGTCGGACCGCTGCCCATAAAGCCAGCTCAGAGAGAGGAGAGGCAGAGCGCGCATATCTCAGCCATGGCTAATTTGCAGAAGGAAGAAGGAGCAGCGCTGATTCTGGGCCAGGAGATTGGGAGAAAAGCCCAATTGCTACATTTATAATGATAGATATACTATTCTACTGTTTTATCAGGGCCACATGAAGTATTTATAAGGCAAGGCACTGCAGGTGAATGTGGGGGAAATGTAATTGAGTGATATCAATATGAAACCTTTGCTGTATTAGTGACATAAGTATGAGAAAGAATTGTATTCTAAGTTTTCTGTCATCTTAAGATGGGTATTTTTTGCATAAAAATTGCCAAAATTGCTGTTTTGGCAACAAGGTGTCTCCAACCATTTATACATTGTGAGCTACTTTTACGCAACAAAAATGACAGCGAGCTACTTATACTTCAAAGAAACACGTGTAACTAGGCCTCTAGGACAGACAAAGGTGATCATTCAACTCAAAACAAGAAAATTACTGTAGTTTCTGCTTTATACTTTGCTATGTTTGGAGATATTTAGCTCAGAACAACAAAAATGCTTCTAAAATGTGAGTCATTAAGCGTATGTAGAAATGTAGAAAGCCTTTGGCGAGCTACTAGGAAAAGGCTGGCGAGCTTCTGGTAGCTCCCGAGCTACTGGTTGGAGATCCCTGATCTGATGTATAGAGCCAGGTTTAAATGTATGGTTTTATTTTGTTGATATATTAGTTACAAAGATTTGATCAGATGGGATTTGGGATATTTTGTTTAGTTGTTAAATAAGCTAGTTATTAGTGAATAAGTTTTTGTTTTTTGGGTTTCAAAACTCAATAAGTTGAAATATGAAATATTGAAAAATCCCTCGGAGCAAACCTTCAAAATATTATTAATTTAATATTTAAGACTGAAAAGTTTGCAGTCTGTGGGAGCTACTAAAGTGGATATGTTGAGATAATAATGTGAGAAAATGGTGACTGAAGTTACAATTTCCCATGAAGTTCTATGGAGAAACATTGAATTGAACTCCTCATTGTAAAGATTAGGACATTTATTTGTTTCCCGGTGAAAGTTTATGTGTTAATTTAAAAAAGAAAAAGTTTTGCCAGCTGAATAAAATTGCTATTGTGTCAATTGGCTGTACATTCCCATTTCTGTAGTGGTTGGTCCCTAATCACATGTGCTGTGAAAAAAATATTTCATTATCGCCACATGGATTGGACTGTTTAATAGAAGGATATTTCCAAATAATTGCGTTCTGCACCTTGCGACACGCCCAATATAAAAAAGCATCTTGCTATAAGGCTAATGTTTCATACAAATACAGACTGTTTGCCCATGCTGCAGCTTTCAGGACTGCTGTGAGGTGAGTTTCATATTCCAGTGATCTATTAGCAGTTTGAGTAGGAGTAGCGACTTTGAAAAGGCCAGACTGGGGCTGTGACTAATGCGCTGTGGCTTGTTTATATGGAGCCGCTGCTGGTTTGCATTCAAGCGGAGAGGAGCGACACACAAAGTAGCTCGACTGAAATTTCCACATGTGAACAACATCTCTAAAAGCTCCCGATTTGGCTGCAACGGCGCGGGTGTGACTTCAATGGCACAGCTCCCTTTCCCTCCGCGCGCATATCGTTCCTCGCGCTGCTGGGTGCATCTTTTTTCCTTTTTTTGTTCTTTATCTTCTTTTGCCCTAGATCTACTTTTCACATCTTACATTCCACTGTGAAAGCTATATCGGTCTTTTAGCCTCCAGTCAGCGCAACTTGGACTGACGACTGAGTGACAGGTTAAGTGAGTTTCTCTTCATCGTGGCACCTGTTAGTGGGTGGGATAAATTAGTCCCAATTTTGACTTGTCGATGTGTGTTAAAAGCAGGGAAAGATTGACAAGAGCCTGAATGAGATTTCCCAAAAAAAAAAGAAAAGAGTATTACAGGATTATGAAGTCCCCTCTCGTCTGCGTAATGTACCAGAGGTCAATGTTTGTTTTTCATCAGCCTTTTATGATAAGAGTGACAGGAAATAAGAAGAGATACTGTCAGGGCTTGATATTAACACCAGCCTACTTACCGAATGCGGGTACATTTTCATTTTGTCTAGTAACAAGTTTGGGGGGGGGGGCATTTACCAAACGTTTGCTCATGTGCTAAACGAGTAGCACGTGCAAAAGTGGAGCAGCAGCCAAGTTGTTTGGGGAACGCAGCATTCTCACATTTAAATATAAGGTTTGGGGCCCTAATGCTGTAATACACGCACTTTCAAATGGTATTAGGTGCAACACAGCCACAAAGAGCTACAGTATATACTATTTTCCAATTTTCTTTGTAAATGACCCCTTGGTCCCTTTAGATTTGATACATAATCAACCAACTCATATAGATGGGTTTCACTGTAATGAGGACCCTTATCATAAATTAAGAATTCCAAACCAAATATTGTATCTTCTGAATGGTGAAAAGTTCTGCACAATAAATCGCAAAAAATACCGTATCGCAATATTAGGTGATATCCGTATCACAAGAAGCCACAAAATATCACAAATTCACTTTCCCAATTTAGTTAGTTTTTTGGCCTTTACTTTGGTTCTGATTTAGTGTTTATTGATTCTTCTTTTGTTTATTGATTCTTCTTTTGACACTATTTGCTGAAAAATTAGCACATTTTTATCTGAATTATCTGAATTGAATGGAACAGTTTACAGTTTGCAATAATATCGTTATCGCGATATTGCGTGGCCGTGTCACATATCGCACGTTTTTTCAATATCGTGCCGTTCTCAAAATTCTGTCCAGAACGGGGAAAAGTCATGTGACTTTGCTGTGCGATCGTTGTTATTGTTTTCTTTCACAATATTCATCCGATGAACAGCTGATGCGTCCAGACGCGTAGCGTCGTTTTCAGGACTTTTTAGTCAGTGGTGCCTTGGACCGCTCTTCTTTTTTGTACGTGTAGCGTACTTTGTCTCAACTCCCAGTTACTGTTCTGTGTTACAACGCCAGGGAACTGAGAAGCAATGCTCTGTTTGTGAACAATATTTTTGCGTCTCATACAACAATCTTCATTATGATGCAACAAAGTGTGCCTGTGTTGGTCTTTGATGCTGATAATGAACTCTGTGTCTTGGTTGGATGGTTGTGAATGGGCTTATGTTCATGTTTTACTATTGTCATGTATTTATCATTGTTGCCTTTACTGTGTCGGACAACTTACTTATGGCTTATGATATCTCTAATTGGTAAGTTTTGGGAAAGACCAGCCACAGTGAGCATTACGTCAAGCCCTGTGTACAGTATTTGTGTGGGAGAGAAGAGAATGCAGATGTTTTTTTGTTGAGGCGCATGATTCAATCCCAGAGAACTGTCCAAAGAAGAAAAACAAAAATCATTTTAATTTTTACTGAATGATTCAGAGACTGTAAAAGGTCTGTTTACAATAATTAGACAGCTGCAAATCCTGGATATTACGTCTTTATGGAGCCATAATCCACAGACGACCCTCTCCAAAGGTTAATGACAAGAACGCGCATAAACACCGGCGATAATTACCATTCATTTATAACATTATCAGATAACAGGCTCAAGCTCTACTTCCATATTCCCCTGTTTCGCCTGCCTAGCCCCGCGTCTATATATAGGCCACTCCCCTCGCCGTGTCACTTGCCCCGCGCATAATTGGAGATTAGTGTGAAATGATTCTCACTGATGGGAATTGCAGTTGGGCACATGGTGGTATTCCAGGCGCCACCGAGGAGGGCATCTCTCTAATGTTATTATGATGAGCGCCGATGTCGTTTCACGCTTGGTTTAAAACAGTAATAGCACGCTTTCATTAGTAAGCAAGAGACGTTCGGAGCAGAATGTGGCAGATTGGAAATTTGCGGTGATTTCTTTAAAGTTATTTGTTTTTGAGGCATCTATGCTTTGCCAGATGTTGGGAGCAGATGCTGTGGACTTGGATTCAGGGTGGTGTACCTATGCCATGGTTTGGTGGCTTCATCATATTCTTGTTAAAACTGTGGTGAAAGTAGCATTTAGCACTCCTATAGAATACAGTTTCCTCATAAAGTATTTACTCTATACACTAATATGTCTACTGCCACGAATACTGCTACCACTAATTTCACTGAGGTACTAAAATATTGTTACTGATACGACCACAATAATGATACTGTTGTCATTACTGCTAATATTGTATTTCCTGCTTCCGCTACTACTATAGGGTTACCTTCATTTTTACTTCCAGTACTACTACTCCTTCTACTACTTCTACTCAGGGTGGCTGAGTGGATAGCGCTCTTGCCTCACAGCAAGAAGGCCCGGGTTTGATTCTCGGACCGGGCCTTTCTGTGTGGAGTTTGCATGTTCTCCCCGTGTCTGGATGAGTTTCCAGTTTCCCCCATTACTCCAAAACTAGCTACAGGGTGCTTAGGGGGTGCTGAGGTCTTCCATGGGAGTGCTCACAAAACATGTGATTATAGGGCCATTATACAAACATAACACACATAATAATGGATTCACAACTGCATGACGTGCGTTGCAGAGGTGTCAGGAGCCGGTAGAACATGTGTGATGAAGGAGGATGAGCTCAGGAGCTGCCTGTCTGAGGAGGCACTGAGGAGGCACTGAGGAATTGTCTTTATTTCAACCAGGAGGTGTGTGCCAGTAGCCTGGTCAACCATACCCACTTCTCTCTGTTTGAAAGAAAGTTATCTCCGGTTTAGAATAAACAGAGGAGAATAATCTGGATGCCAGGATAGTGTGCCAAAGGAGCAGCTCCTTGTAAATGTGTGGCACAGCGCACTCACGCCGCAATATCCCCCTCACAGCCTGCGTCCTAGAGCCACGTCTATAATAAAGAATGTTGATGCATGTCAATGGTAAACTCTAGCTTGATTATCACATAATTCTCCGCCACAGGCTGCAGCTCCACGACTCCTGAAGGGCAACATGAGGTAAAAGTACTTTTTACTGCTGTTGTGTGCAGAATTTTCAGACATCAGGTGGACTGTATGTGCTTTGGGTTCAGCCTATTCATTATTTTTTGCATTATAATAGTCTGTGATGCCCTGTAAATGTTTTTAAAGAGAACTATGATCTACAGGCTGAAATCCTTGGAGGTGCTTTGCCAATTCCCCCTAGTCACCCCTGGTGAATTCTGAAAAGTATACCGGGGTCGCTGACTTGCTACCTGTCCGCATCCGCATCAAATGTCATTTCTCTCATTGTCATTTCTGGTTACTAGTACTATAACCAGAGCTAGTTGTACGTCTACTGCTGCTACTACTTGTATGTGAATATACTGTAGTTACAACTACCACTTGCAGCAGGCCATTAATATTACATACATCAACAATTGCCTAGTTAGAGTTGAAGGAGATTTCACTTTTTGTCCAAAGCTTACTGGATTGTTTCTGTTACCTTAGCTGGCTGTGTTTTTATTGCTAGAACATAATATAGTTCAGAGACTGTATATATCCTATAGCACCGCATTGCCCATACTGTATAAGCATATTCCATGCTTCACCTCTTAACCACCGCAGTATCGATTTTTCTTCTTCTCACTTTTCCATTTTCAATTTCAAAACTGGACTGGGAGGAAAGTAAGTTGCCGTGACGATGGGGCGGCGGTGGAGGTGTTGCGGCAGTCGACGGACAGATAAGATCCAGCCTGCTGTGTAAGGAGCGCAGACACAGACACAGCCCAGTGCGGAGCTGCTGTAATGAGCTATTGATCGAGCGAGCAAATGAAGAAATTTCCCCCAGTAACGTCGCTGGCGTGCAGTAAGCAGGCGTGATTGATCTGCTGTTTGACACAATGAATATTTCAAGAATGTGCACAGAGCCCTGATGCTCTGGACTCAGGACCTCCCACTTTTATTGCTGTATAAACACAACTGGCTACAAGTTGTATCAACCAGCACTAGGGCCCGACCGATATGGATTTTTGGGGTCTGATACCGATACAGATATGAAGTAGGTTGGAAAGGTTGATAATTGGTTTTAGTGGTATATTTTAATTTGATTAATCACAGTTTATTTTCATGTAATTATTATATTGATTATACAAGTACAACATAAAACAAACAGATTTAAAGCATTTGCGCTCATTTCATTAACATAGTCATTTTCATTTCATAAATCTATCTGAAAAGGCCGACTGCTACAATTTGTGATTTGTAAAGCAAGTCTCGGTAAATGCCACAGTAAATTTACTGGCCACTTTGGTTTGGAGTGTGTTCGGTCAAAACATATGATGTGATTGATTTGCGATTAATCCACGATTGATGCATGAATTATTTGTTATTAGCCCTCCTGGGTCTTTGAGATCATTGACAACAGGGGGGGGTGAATACATTCATAGACGGCCACTTGGGTCAAATATGGAGGGCCATTAGTGTAAAAAAAACAAGCAAATGTACAGAGAATAAATGCAGATGCGACGCAGAAGGTCAGGCCAACGCTTACATTTTTGTGATAAAAAAAAAATACTTTATTTACTATAACCTTTGAGAGAAACTGGACGCAAAGTGCTCAGGTAGTCAGTACCACAAAAGTAGTTTTTGGGGGAAGGTGTTCATTGGCGTTTGGGTAACAGGAACTTAAGAGAAAAATGAAGAACCAAGGCACACCAAATCTTTTAAAACATGTTGATGGCTTCGTCGAAACGGTTTCTAGATGTTTTAAAAGATTTTATTTGCCCAGTACAATAAAGACTTTTTAGAAAATGTAGATAGAGAATTACAATGTGGGAGGAGTGCCTTGGTTCTTTGTTTTTCTCTTAAAGGAATAGGCCACTATTTTTCATCCTGAGCTGTGTTCTTACATGAGCTTAGACGAGTTGATGCTGTACCTGTCTGGACTTTGAGCTTGCCCTCTGTAACGTAAGACGCCAAAGATGTTGTCACCATTTAGCCTCCGCTAGCTATTCCATTGGGGTTCTCAGAGGTTGAAGTTAGAAGCCACCAAGCTCCTCCACGTTTTCCCTATTTAAATACAGTTATGTGAGTAGTTACACGATCCAAGTATAGTTACACAAAATTAAACCTGTCAATTTTCTAAGCGGATAAAAACAGGTACTACTGTATATTTAATAACCACTTCAACGTCCGCACAGTAATATGATGCTCTTAAAGGATTCTCCCCCACTCACTTCCGTGTTATTCCACCTTACTTTAGCCTTTATTTTCCACCCTGGACCATATTTCACATTTATCGTTATAACTATGTGAGAAATGTTTAGTTTTAGTCCTGTTTTTTTTAAAATTCTTTCATGAACCCAACTACAGCATAGAGAAAATTAAATTTGTGCTAAAAAATAATGATGCCAAATACGTCAGGGTCCATCATGAGGAGGTATTTTAGAGGCAAAAACAAAATAAAAACCTGGTGAAAAAATTACATAAATTACAAAAAAATCCCTAAAAAGCCTAGTCATATCGTGATTCAGTGGTTTTTATGTTTAACGCAGCTCTGAGCTGAAATACTGACACTTTAGGTCTAAACCAGGTCTAAAATTGGACAATACCACGGACTGAATCTGGATTAAACCAGGACTAAACCAAGAAGTAAATCAGAGTAAAGCAGAGACTGAAATCACAGACTAAACAAGGACCAAACCAAGGACTAAACCAGGGACAGAACAAAACGACGATTACCCTGGACTAAACCAGGACTAACCCAGGTCTAAACCCAAGAAGAAGCAGATGGCTTTAGTTGCCTTGTGAGAATTGTGAGAAAATCGAAATCGTGACTTAAACTAAAGAAAATTGTGATGAGATTCTTTGGCCATATCACCCAGCCCTATAGTTAAATATATATTACTGTAGCAATCATAGAAATAAACAATTTGTTGTAGGCTCATTTGATTATGTCCTATCAAGCGGCATCTTCTTGTGCTTTAGCTTTAAATGGAGTTGCTTGTTGCTCCAAGCATTTGTGCATCAATGTTATCTGTCATTATATCTTGTTGCATTAAAGTGCACTACAATGTCACAGGCTCCCTCAAAAGCCAACAAAATATGGACTCTACACATTTTTCCAGGCTGTAAAATGAACATATCAACTGAAGTCAGGGCAATTTAAGCTTTCAAACAAGGTATAAAGACCAAGGTTTTGAACCGATATCCACCTTATTGCCAACTGTTGCTTTAAAACTCTATTATTTTTTATTTTTATCAGTATGAAATTACTTGACTCTGATGACTACACTTGTTATTATAATTATATATAATTATAACTTTTATTCCAAAAACCCCATGACAAACATTTATAGATTTCCTTCCATTTTTTGTCCATCTTCACAGATATTACTAAACAAAGCCAACAATACGCCCACTCTCTCTGAGCACGGAGAAGTCCCAGCTCAGTCTGCCTCTTGAACATACCTGTGCAGCGGCAGTCCTATAAACTCCCACTGATTTGACTGTGTTGTTTCCGCCTGTGGAAAAAAGGTTAATTGTTATTCACTGCAGCACTGAAAAGTCCACACATGGTTAGTGGTTGTGTGAAGCCATTTATAGTCAAGAAGTCCACACGTGCTCTCGGTTTTATTCAGTAGATAATAGCCTTTGCAAAGTTCGCCTTGTTGCACGCTCCCCTTTTGTGTGTCCTGATAGCCACATGGGACCGACTACAATACCAGGCTATTAATTCAGGTGGTAGCTCGCTGGCAGGACAGTAAACGAAGTGCTGGTAATTGTTGTTCGTGTTGATAATAAGGTGCAGAGTTCAGATGGCGGTGTGTGTTTGTGGCTACCGTCGCAGGTTGGTTAACATACAGTACGAGATCCACTGGTTCCTTTTCAGATGGTTTGCTAATGATGCTATTTTTTACCTGTGAAATCCATGGCGCGCTCTGTCAAACACCCATAGTTGATGGGATCCGCGCCAATTTCTCAGATAGTTCTATGGAGAATTGTTGATACTGCAATAATTAAACTATTCCAGGTGAAAAGCTAGTCTTCCTGGTTGACTGCTAATGTTCAGCGGTTCAATCTGTACTTCCTGGTAAAATTGCGTCATTGTTAAAAGCGGAAACTGTCCTAAAGCCCATGATCCAACATTGGATCGTTACAAAGACATTATTTAAATTCATAAATTGTAAAATACCAATGCTCAGGCCTCTAAGGAATGTTTTTAATTCTGGTTTTAAGCTTCATATGCAGGATACAGTTGTGCTCAAAAGTGTAATATAATCATAGTTAGTGGTTGCGTGAAGCCATTATTGTCAAAGAACCTGTTTGTTTATGCTTTTCAACTAGAAATTAGGCAAATGTCCCTGATCAAACAGATGTAAGGAATGTCTAAAACTTTTCTATATTACTTTCTACTTTATTTATTTGCAGGTGGATATTTTATGCTGCATTTTGAAGAGGTGCTATTATGTCTTGCAAAAAAATCTTAAATTGTTATGTTTATTTATGGAGTTGGACCATTGACTGAAATTTCACGCCCTGGTTGTGGCCTGTGTTCTATTAAAATGCACCAATAATAACACCAAAAGGACACAAAGAAACCAGACTCTTGTTAATTGCTGTCCTTTTCAATATCTAGCAGGGCCATCGCTGAATTTCATCTGCACTTGGCAGGAAATTTCTTCTTGGCAGTTCGTTCTGGCTGCCACGTGACTCGCGGCTCTGTGTTTCGAAATGGGCCTCCCTCCAAAGATCTGTGTCATCATATTTGGTGTTGAGAGTATGAAAAAATTATCTCATTGTTAAACCATAATGAATTTTGCTTAATTCTGAAATCAGATTGCAGCAACTCCTTCCTTGGTGTGAGCTTGGGCTTTTGCTTCCTAACTCCTCCAGCATAATACGTACTGTTGATGATTTATTCTAGAAAACCACATTTTATTGCAAAAATAATTCAAATTCCTTTTCAGTTGCCCTTTCTTTTCAGTCAGAGGTATTAGCCACATGTTCCCCCGGTGGTCCCCGTACTCCAGTTTGGAAGACGCTGTTCTAAACTTCTTAAAACCGTCTCTTGCGGTAGCTTTGTCAGACAACTTCAGAAATCCATTCAACATGAGAAGATATTTGCATAGACTTTTTGAGGGGGGAGATTGTCAGCTGTGTTGACAATTCCCTCAGATTTAGTTCCACTTTCTCAATCATTCCGGGCTCATTCTCCCATCGCGGCATTACAGCGCTCTGACTCAATTATCTGCCTGTTTACCCAGCGCGGGAACACACCTCTGCGGTTTTAATTAGGCGCCCAAACAGCCCTGCGTATACATCGGGCTGTACCTCACAGTGTACCTCTTGTTACCACAGAAACAACGCCAGCCAATCTTGCATTTTGTTAAGCGCAATTATGCCCAATGTACCGTCTCTCCACTGTGTCTCTAATAAGGCCTTTTAGAGGATTCTTAACGGCTGCATTCTGCTCGAGGGGAGACAGACTTTTAAGTTTTTAGGCTTCATCCAAAAATAAGTGGGATGCTCCTTAGGCAATGCTTACTAATTAACAAACCCCGATCTTCTGTGTTATTGCAGCATTCACACGTTTGTATCACTAGCCGAGGTTTTTAACAATTCTTTTGCATCTGCATTGCTCTCTGCATTGTTCAACGCAGTTCATATCCGTTATACTGTACATAAAACTTAAAGGTATTGCGGTAATGATTGTGCCATGTTGTAAAAGTGCACAATGAACAGATTCTTCATTTTAAAACATACATTCAAAACTTAATGTCTGTCAGTAAAATCATAATGGTGTACTTTTACAACATCGTGCAAGTAAAACAAAACAGTACTCTCATGATTCATGATTTTTCAGTCACATTTTATAATCTTGTTCAGTACACTACAAGAAATATATATCTTATATGACAGGGATTAAATATATTTCACCCTAATTTGAGTAATTCATGCTAAGTGCCAAAATCTGCCAATGGGATAAGATTTTTTCCCCTCCATTTCACATTAAATGAGATGTATTCAGAAATGTTCTATCTAGGGCTGGGAACATCTGTGTACCTCATGATTCGATACGATACATGATACATGGCTCACGATAACAATAACCTTACCATTTGCTGATACTGCGATAATCGATATATTGCACATAATAACATACGCGATAGATCACTCTTTTTAAAGAAACATTTTAAAAATCTTTTTCAACAATTTTACTTTATAAACAGCAACACGCTCCGTATTTGTTTATGATTTATATTTGTTTTCATTTGCTGACAGATCACTTCATTTACATTTAAATACACAACCAACCTTTTTCCAAAATGAAGAAATGAACCCCTAGTTAATCTTATTTATAATTATAAACACTATCATTAAAGGTTATTTATTTGTGTGATAGTGTTTGGTCCAAGTTCTTAAAATGGCAGTGCTGCCCCCTACTGTCCTGACTGTGTTATTGACCATTATTGGCCTCCATTTACTGTGAAAGCAGTGGAGCATTGGAGTCTCATTCATTTCATTACGTCATTAATTAATATGCATGACGTCATGAAAAGTATCAATAGTAGCATTAAAAGTATCGGTATCATATCGTGCCGTTTCATTTATCGATTTTGTAGCTAAAATCCATTTTTAGTTAGCAAATTTGAGTTTTAATTAACAGCAGCAACAAAACAAAACAAGTCTTTAGCCCATACCTGTCAGGAGTTATGACATTTTTAATAATTAAAATGTTCAATCTAGCCACTTGGGGGAAGCCAAGATTTTTAAAAAAGGAAGGAATTCCACATCTGTTCAGCAGAGCGCCTTTGCTCTGCCTGATCCTGTCAGATTTCTGTAGTAGGCCCACCCACCAGGCCCAGATCAGATATCATTGAATTCCATATTATATTGTAATTTCTTTTGGCCAAATCGCACAGCCCTAATCGATATATTGTCACAGTTCTATCTGCAATAACATATTTAAACTTTTTTTTTCTTCAAATATTCTTATTTCAAGAAAATGAGTTTTTCCAGTGTAGGTCTAGCAGTTGATGTGTATTTGTCTATAAACATCTTACAATTAAATTAAACTTCATCATGTCACTCAGAAACAGTAATTGACTCTTTATTGTAACTTGAAAGTGTGGATCTCTTACTTCTGGGTGAACTTTGCTGCGCTTGTGTGAATAGTCGTCTCTGCCTTGCCTCACTGCGGGAGAGGGAGCTCGGTGAGAACATTTCTTTTTCTTTTCCCATGCCGGCTCAGAAACTCCGCAGCGCTGTCTCCAACTTTCAACAACTGAGGCGCAGGCACTTCAAAAGTACCTCCCTCGGCTTTTAACGCCCTTCGACCAACTTTTTCAGATCTCACCCAGTGCAAAATGCCCTACAAGGAGCAGCCGCAGCGCTCATGTGAGACCCTGACATGCTGCTTGTTGCTAAATTTGGAAATGGGTTTGTTTTGCCGTGACCTGCCCCTCTGATGGTGTCCCTCGAGATGCACTGGCACATTAACATGCTCGACACCTGGATCTGTAGTGACACAGGCGGGGCACACACAGCTGGGCCGCGTCCCTAGTCTGTCTGCGCTCAGCTCAGGAAGAGGGCTGTGGATGGTTAGCTCGTAAAGGACATTTGCTATATTTAAAACTCACAAATGGAGATTTGAATTTGGAGGTAAAGGGCAATAGAGAGGCGTACAGAGTGTTTACATGGTGTTTACAATATATGTGTTGTTTTTCTATTCTTTGGTCATTTATATCTGCACGAGTTTAACAAGTGAACTGAAGGGGAAAAGACTAAAATACATCTTCAGAAGTATTGTATATTCATGTTTCATGTTTTTGAAGATTCACAGTACTCATTTAAAATGAAATGTACTTTTTACTTTATGTAAACTTTTCATATATTTTCAATATTTGTCAAGTAGTACAGTGCATTCGGAAAGTAGTCAACCCCCTTCACTTTTTCCACATTTTGTTATGCTACAGCCTTATTCCAAAATGTATTAAATTATTGTTTTTTTTCTGATCAATCTACACACAATACTTAATGACAATGTGAAAAAAGTTTTTTAGATTTTTTTTGCCATTTTATTAAAAATAAAAAACAGAAATATCACATGTACATAAGTATTCACACCCTTGTGTTTCAGCAACTTGACTGGAGTCCAGCTGTGGTCAATTCAACTGTTTGCATTGGAAAGCCACACACCTGTCGGAGCAGACACCAAGCCATGAAGTCAAAGGAACTGTCTGTAGACCTCCGAGACAGGATTGTATCGAGGCACAGATCTGGGACTCTTCCTAGAGCTGGCCGCCCGTCCAAACTGAGCAATTGAGGGAGAGGGCCTTGGTCAGGGAGGTGACTAAGAACCCAACGGTCACTCTGTCAGAGCTCCAGCGCTACTCTGAGGAAATGGGAGAACCTTCCAGAAGGACAACCATCTCCGCAGCACTCCACAAATCAGGCCTTTATAGTAGCGTGCTGCGGAGATGGTTGTCCTTCTGGAAGATTCTGGTCACAGTGCTCTTCAGGACCTTCAATGCTGCAACAATTTTTCTGTCCCCTTCCCCAGATCTGTGCCTCGATACAATCCTGTCTTGGAGGTCTACAGACAGTTCCTTTGACTTCATGGCTTGGTTTGTGCTCTACTGTCAGCTGTGGGATCTTATACACAGGTGTGGGCCTTTCCAAATCAAATGCAATCAGTTGAATTGACCACAGCTGGACTGCAGTCACGTAGAAACATCTCAATGATGATCAGTGGAAACAGGATCAAGCTGAGCTCAGTATTAAGTGTCATAGTAAAGGGTGTGAATAATTATGTACTGTAATAAAATGGCAAAAAAATCAAAAACACGTTTTTCACTTTGTCATTGTTAGGTATTGTGTGTAGATTGATTAGAAAAAAAAAACAATAATTGAATACTTTTTGGAATAAGGCTGTAACATAACACAATGAAGGATGAAGTGGAATAAAATGGATGGAACAATTGATGGATTGTTTCATGCATTTTGACTTTATTTTATAATCTAATTGAATCTCAGTACAGTTTTCTTGTATTTTAAATGCAAAAAGTCTTATTCCAGTAGTACAGTTGCTCAAATTAAGGTAAAATATACTTAATTCCAGTCATTTAAAGTGATCAAGATATTGTGGCGGAGAAGAAACGAGGCACAAGCAATTAAGGCGAGTCAACTTTATTCTCTCGAGCCAACAACAGAATGCCCAAACAACCGGGAAAACATAGCCTTAAAGGGCTAGACACGCCCCTAAAACCCCAAAG
>OMNZ01110229.1:0-41503 GCA_900303255.1 Lesueurigobius sanzi
TTGGTTTGTGTCTCAGTAAGCTTCATAAATAGGGTCCAGCTGGTAACGCAGACCTCCATTGCGATTCATTGCTGGATTTTCCTTTTTAACAAAAATGGCTTCTTTGACTCCTCTCTCCAAGTATTTACTTTCTTTCGATAAGACCCTAACCTCACTGTCCTCAAATGAATGTTTGTATTGTATTGTTTACAACAATTATTGAAAACCAGGCTTGGCCAACACTCGTTAAGTACTTTACCTTTAGCACTAAGAGAGGAGGGGCCTAGAGGCTGACTCCTCCTGCTGGTTCACTAGCTTTATATACCCACAGCGTGCTCCAGACCTTCAGTAGCTGATGACGATCTTTGGAGTAAGATCGAAACGTCCTACACTTCAACTACAGAGTACAGATGAAGACTGAAGAATTTTTGCCTACGATGGACAACTCCTGTACGACTGAGAACCTACACAAATCCACATTTCTGGTTTCTGAGTCATGGGGAAAGCAAAAGAATTGTCACAGGATCTGTGAAAAAAGGTGATTGAACTGCATAAAACAGGAAAGGGATACAAAACGATATCCAAGGTACTGGAAATGACAATAAGCAGTGTTTAAACTCTGATTGGACCACTATCAGGGAGGGATCTTCTCTAATGGTAAAGCTGCCCTTTCTTGGCAAAAAGCCTCCAGTCCTTGTAAATTCCTGGTCTGTCTGGCATGCACTGCACGATTGAGATCTCCCCCAGAGTAGGTCAATGATATTGAGGTCAGGAGACTGGGTGACCACTCCAGAGCCTTCACTTGACTCTGATGTAGATGACAGGTCGACTTGGCCTTGTGTTTTGGATTGTTGTCATGTTGGAAAGTCCAAGTACGTCCTATGCACAGCTTCAGGGCTGATGAGTGCACATTTTCCTCCTTTTTGTGAACATGCTGCTTTCATCCTGCCATCAATTTAGACACATTTCCCTGTGTTTCACTGTGTTTCACAGTAGGAATGGTGCACCTTGTTGACTCCTCTCCAAATCTAACGTTTACGGTTGTTGCCAAACTGTTATATTTTGGTGACATCACTCCAAATAACTTTGTTCCAGAAATGTTGAGGCTTGTTTCTTTAGTGTTTGGTGTATTGTATGTGGCAGTAAGTATGTGGCATTTGTGTTGCAATGGCTTTCTTCTGGCGCCTCAACCATGCAGCCCATTTTTCTTCAAGTGCCTCCTTATTGTGCACCTTAAAACAGCCACACCAAAAGTCCTGTCTTTCAGCTGAAGTTATCTGTGGGTTTTTATTAGCATCTAGAAAAAAATTCCTGGCAGTTGCTGAAATCTTTGTTTGTCTATCAGAGTGTGGTTTGGTTTCAACACTTCTTAAGAGTTTGAACACTACTGATTGCATTCTCAGTATCTTTATATTCCTCTCCTGTTTTATACAGTTCAATTACCTTTTCTTGTAGATCCTTTGACAATTATTTTGCTTTCCCCATGATTCAGAAACGAGAAACGTCAGTGCAGCACCGGATGAAAGATGCATGGGTCTGTCAGGATACCAGAAACTTACTGACCTTTTATACACACACTGATTGTAAGCAAAAAGATAAGATAAAATGTTATTAGGCCAAGATCACCAGGATATGTAAACTATAGATCAGGGTCATTTGGGTAGTTTCTGTTGTCATTATTATTTTAAAAACACTGTTTTTCACAATAAATGGCTTCAGACAACCACTAACCATGAGTGAAAAGTTTTTTTGTGTGATTCTTCATATTCTCTGAGAAATGGCCAAAAAAAATTCTAAAATTCTGCTAGGGTACTGTATATAAACTTATGAGCACAACTGTATATAGTACATACATATCGTCATGTCCATAAAACATGGGACAGTGACCAAGATTTTGTTTCTTTCATGCGCTTAGCAAATGTTCTCCAAGCTACAATTGGATACTTGATACGGGCTTCAAGTGTTATCAGCTTAAATTTGAGAACATCTGGCATCAAAATCAGAGGAACGGTTCAGGAATTACAGCTCCTCAAAATCAATCTATTTCTTTTTCCGAGGCTCAAAAGCAATGGGACAGAGGCTCAAACCACCATCATCCACCACTGGACTTTTTTGTTGTTTTAAATGAAATTAAGTTTGAAATTATTCATCACAGTACTGCAGTAAAGTCCATTTCATTTTCAGAGTTTGTTCTACACACTGTGGACTATAGCATGGTGTACAGCATAGGATTCAATCTTGTGTACTGTTATTGCCTGCCTAATATTGAAAATATTACATTTGTGCATTATTTCGGACCTTCACACATTTACAACAAAAAGACATCACATTGATCAAACTGTGAGATAACAAACTCATGTAGGAGTACTTCATTACTGACTGGGCCTGACATGGAATTTTTTGATTTATAAGCCATTAAACTTTGGAATTGTGATCTCGAGACACTTTTTCACTTCATCATCTGGTAATGATGGGGGCATCGGGTGTCTTTTTCTTCAGCCTCTCTCTCCTCACCTTATCCTCCCCATGACACATACTCATGAAATTTAATGGCTGATAAATCAACAAAATATAAATTTTCATGACACCTAGTCAGTAATGAAGTACTCCTACACGAGAATATGATCTCACAGTTTGATTGATCTGATGTTTTTTGTTGTAAACTCAGGGAGGTCTGAAATAATGCACAAATGTATTATTTTCAATATTAGGCAGGTCATAATTGTAACATTATATAAGATTGAATCCTATGCTGGATACCATGCCTAATGCGTAGAACAAACTATGAGAATGCCATTTTGGTCAAACTACTGAGGAGCAAGAGCTGCTTAAAGTGTGAGATTTTACGGAGGCCATGATTTTGGCCTGATGCACGCCCTTTTTAAACCTAATTATTTCAGAAACTACAAAAGACACCAACAACTCACTATTGGGTATACAGTATCAACTAGAACCAGCCAAATCTGGGATGGCCGAGCAGAATGGATTTATTGATTTCACATGGTTTGACCCTTTGGACAAATAAATCCTATGAAATACAGAGAAGCTGCAATGCTCTTGGGACAGTTTTAAACATGTCACCTCATTTCAGTATTTGGACAAATTCGTACAACTTTTGCAAAATGTCTATTGTTCATGCTATGTTGAAAATACTTTGCGCGCAATGACTTGTGCGACGTCTGGAGCCCGTGGACATCCAAGTCTTGGGTTTGCTCCTCAGTGCTGCTGTGCCAGGACTTTACTGTAGCTCTGCGATGAATAATTTCAAATTTAATTTCTATGCCACATTTAAAACCACTACAGTTGATAAAAGTGCTGAACTAAAATGCTAGATGATTAGATTACAGTAAAACAATACAGTCCAGTGGTGGATCATGGTGTTTCAGCTTGTCCCAGTACTTTTGAGCCTCTGAAAAAGATATTGATTTTGAGGAGGTGCTTTTGAACTCCTGATTAAGATGTGAATACCCTCAGATTAAAGCTGATAGTTTGCACTTTATCCAACTGTAGCATGGGGAACTTTTGCTAAACAGACAGAACAAAATCTTGGTCAATGCCACATTATTTATGGACCTGGCTATAATATGATTTGATGACTTGTTCATGGCTTCTGATCACAGATATGTGCGCTCAGCTGGGGGAGTGTTTGTGGCAGATGAGGTGCAAACAGGATTTGGACGCGTTGGAACTCACTTCTGGGCTTTCCAGCTGCAAGGGGAACATTTCTGTCCCGATATTGTGACCATGGGCAAGCCTATGGGCAACGGACATCCTCTTGCTTGCGTTGTCACGACCGCAGAGATAGCCAGTGCATTTACAGCAAACGGTGTAGAGTATTTCAACACGGTAATTGGCAACATCACACTCCATCAAACCCCATTTGGGCATATTAATTGATCTTTCTACTTGTAGTTTGGAGGTAACCCAGTGTCTTGTGCAATTGGGTTAGCGGTCCTTGATGTGATTGAAAAGGAGGACCTCAGAGGAAATGCCACCAGAGTGGGTGCCGAGCTCATAAAACTGCTAACTGACCTGCATTCAAAACATGAAATAGTTGGCCATGTGCGGTAAGAAATCTTACATCATTACATCATCCTCCCCATATAATTTTAAGTACAGAATCTTGCAATTTATCAAGGTCATGTTACTACACAATACTAAGCATTTTGTCAGACATTTGAAAACAAAACACACTTATAGCATAACTTTGTGTAATCTCTGATGTATTTACTTGTACACTAGAGGTGTTGGACTATTTGTGGGCCTCGAACTCGTTACAGACCGAGAGCTGAAAACCCCAGCAACAAAAACTGCAGCTTATGTTGTGAAGAGGTATCGTCAAAATGTTCAGTGGTTTTCATTTTCAAAGTGTTACTAACGAAATGAACCCATTTACAGGTTGAAGGAGGATCACATCTTTGTCAGTACAGACGGCCCTTGGGATAACATCGTGAAGTTTAAACCTCCCATGTGCTTCAATATGAATGATGCCCGTCGGGTGACTCAGTGTATTGACCGCATCCTCACAGGTTAGTAACAGTTCAATCTGTTGATTTTTTTAACAACATTCTATGCAATCTTCTCATCTTTAATCCGTCCAACCAGATATTAAGACCATGAACCTCAAACTGGAAAAAGACATCTAAAAAAGGTGTGTTAAACCTGTAGAAAATGTTTAATCATACATTTGTCATTGGGTCACACATTCATTGAGTTCAGAGGTAGAAAGTGGGGTACTTGTTTAGGAATCCAGCCATCAAACAGGGTCATTTCAGTTGAAACAATTGTCACGGACAGTCAGTATTTTAAGAAATTAAACAGCCAGCTTTTCCCATTTTAAAATATTCCATTTCTTCATTTTTCCTAGTGCCATTTGGGGTGTCAAGCAACAAGCAGTGGAAAAAATGCCATTATGCTTCACTTTGTAATAAACATTTCTACATCTACTCTGCCTATTCCCTTTGTCACGTTTAAGCATTCAGTCACAATCACATCTTGAGTACAGAGTGGTTAAGCACTTACCAGACTACCATCTCAACTTGTGGACATTCAGATGTACTTCAATTTCATAAAAGCACTCAAGCCAAATATTCTGCTGCAACAGCTAACTTAATCAAAAATAGGTCAAAACAGGCAAGCCAAAAGTACAAAACATTTAACATTACTTTAATAATAACAAAAGATCCATTTTTAATATGAACCAAAAGTTTATTTCTATCAATTTGCCCAAGACACTAGAGGAATGAGTTTCCAGTGAGAGAGGGAGTACCCTCTTACATTTAAACAGGCTTGCGTTCAGTTGTATAATACTAGTAAAGCCACTTAAAATTGCAGACATGATGGGGAAAATTTCCTTTAAAAGCCAAAACTTAACAAAAAAATGCTGGTTGTCTTTGTCTACTAGCCCATCAACACACGTTCACTTGACACACAATGAGTCCTTTGATTAGTTTAAATCCCTTCTTCACCCCACATCTGAAGTCATGCAACTCGCATCCAACACTCAGCAAGGGAGAATATAAACTAAAGTTCTAGAAGACCATAAAGAAAAAGCAAATTTGTTTTATTTTAGAGCTTCAAAAGCTCTTGCTCTGCTCATCTTAAATCCAGTAGACATGTAAAAATACAACCATACAATACATTAGATTCAAAAAGGTACCAAAAAGTACAGTAAAAATAACACTTCCATTACTGGAAATGTAAATGGACACAAAACAATATAAAATAATAAGTGGAAAAGTGACAATTGCTTCCCCAGTTCCTCACTTGATCTGTACAAATGGAGCATGAGTCCAAATTTCTGCCAACTCCAAAGGAAAAGCCAGAGCCCATGTTCGCTGTTGTCAGACCATGGATCTCTCTTATTTACTTTAGACCTTAAGAGAAAAACATGGTGCTTAATGTTACTACTTTTTAAAACCAACGTCATGCAGTTACACAAAGACAGGTGTATGAATGAGTCATGTGGACAAACACTAAGAGCATCACAGGAAAATGTTGCACCCCTTAGGGGTATACTACGAAACAGTTTTGATTACTGCCCGACTTTGAGGTGACTTCTCAAAGTCTGAACATGAGACTTAAACTGCAATGGGCCACATTTGTGACACAGGAAATAATCGGTTTTAGGCTCATCTAATCAGCATCTCGATTCGTAGTATACCCCACTGGGTGAGCCCTCACTCCTGCTCTCCAACACCACCATTTCAACCCCGATTGAACAAGTAGGGTTCGCATTGCAAAATGGTTTGACGGGTGAAATGAACCCCTTGATTACAAACCCACATCACAGCCTGCCATTACCCCACTACAATGCCTATATGGATTTAAGTTGGATGAAATCTTTAGGGTCAAAAGGCACCAATGGTTATAGCTACGTTCATACTACTACCGATGATGCAAAAATGCATACCTGCACTACGTGTGTTCAGTATGGCTTGTAGCTACTCTGGTGGCCTCCACGTCTTGGAGTTTTCCCATAGCTTGTATTGCCCTGGTCTGGAGGACAAGAGAAAGAGGGACTAAGTGCTTATGTACAACAAGGAGGACCAAGATAATTAGGTTTCTCTGATTCAGTTTCTTTCCCGGGGGGGGACTTATCGCTTACTGTAGTCGTAGCCACCCCCATAGCCGCCGTAATAACCAGCAGAAGCAGAGAAGTCATAGCTGCCGCCATAGCCGCCGTATCCATAGCCTTGTCCGTAGCCGCCATAGCCCTGGTTGTATCCTTGATTCCAATAGTTGTTGTTGTAGCCCTGGTTCCAACCCTGGCCCTGACCTGAAAAACAAGTGGAGAGACCCATCAAGACAATACTTTCAGTAAATTAATCCCTGTTAAATTCATATATAGGCTGATGCTTACGAGGAGCCCTTCCACCACCACGCCCCCCATATCCACGAGCTCCATACTGCTGTTGCTGATAAACTTCTTTTGGCTGAGCCTCTTTGATTTCACACTACAAGTAACAGGGAGATCCAAGTACATCAACAATATGATTTTACAATACACAACCACAGCGAGAATCAAAACTATACCTTGCTCCCATTGACCGTGTGGAATTTCTTCTCCATTACTTTCTTTGCTGTAGCTTCTTCTTTAAATGTGATGAATACAAATCCTCTCCTCTTTTCGGTCTTTGGGTCTTGTGGAAGTTCTACATTCTCAATCTAAACAACATTACAATGTTTTAATACATCAATCAAGGCAATCATAATATTAATAGAGACTGGTGTACCTCTCCAAATGTCCCGAAATACTCTTCAATGGCTTCCTTAGATGTTTCAGGGTTAATACCTCCAACAAAGATTTTTTTGACTGGTTCCTTCTTCGGCGTCGCCATAGCCATCGCCTTCTTGGGATCAATCTGTCTTCCATCCAATTTGTGTTCCTTCTGTTCAAGAACCTAAAAAATAATTCAGAATCAAGTTTACAAACACCCCTTTCTTCCATGAGACTAGAATAACAAATATACTTACTTTTCCAACACACGCTGGATCTTTGAAGAGAATGAAGCCAAACCCTCTTGATCGACCAGAAACTGGGTCCATTTTTATGGTGCAGTCTGTCACTTCACCGTATTTTGAGAAGTAATCTTTGAGATCCTTCTTGCTTGTGTCCCAGCTGAGACCACCAACAAACATTTTCCTAGGAGAAGAAAGAGAGGGCATGTTTAAATTTACATGCCGGCCGGTGTATAGCTATATGTATGCATGGCTGTGGGGGGTTGGTAGCTCAGAGGCCAGTGGGGGTGTAAATGCACACGATGTGCCCGAACATCTCCTGATCCAATGAAGAGCAACACATTATACATAGAATGCCCTTCTGCAGAAGAATCCAATAAAATGCAACACATTTTAGGCTGAGCTGATATTACACACGCCCGTCCGTTCATTTGCCATTTTAATGCTCCGGTGCCCATCCCCCTCCCTCTTTGCACATGGCGCCAACAAAGGCCGGTGGAACAAAGAAACATGGAAACACAGTAGTGGCCATTATGACGGCTAAATAAAGGATTATTTTAGAAAACAGTTTAACCACTCACCCTGCATCTTCCTCGCTTTTGCTCGCGTCGATCTGGTTTCCTTCTGTGCCGCCGTTTTCGTCTCCCGCTCCCTCGACTTCGTTTCCGTCGGTCGCTTCATCGGTGTTGCCGGCTCCGTTTAAATCGTCGGCTGTGAAGCCATTTTCTGTATTTGTTTCCATGTACTGCTGCTCAGTGTCGGACATTTTGTGGGTTTAAACCTTCAAAATTAAAAGATTTCAGTGTAAACAATAAGTTGATATTTAACCTTACTACCGCTAATGCGGCGTCGCCATTTCTCCGGTGTCAGATCGAGCATTTCCCACCATTTTGGCCGGTAAAGGAGCCATTCTCAAATTCACAGTATCGGCACATCGCGACCTCAAAGGAGAGCCGACATAAACATTTACTGCACTCGTTTACATCCAAACTTCGCCTGTGTTCGGTTTACTGATTATAAAGATCGCCATTTCTGTCCCAAACTGATACGGTGAATTTGCAGTTACGTAATACAGGCCTGTGCCCAGCTCGGTCACAAAATGTACAACATTTACAAAGAGGTCCAATCACAATATTGACCGATGTAAATGTATGGATGCATTGATATAACACACATACGACAATAATCTAAAAGTTACAAAAAAACAAGTGGAAAATAATTGCTTACTGGTCACACAATCGGAGAGCTCTCTTCAAGATGGTTTCTCCCACACGACGATAACTCGTGGTTGGTTTTCTTGCACCGGTGGGGAGGGGGGAATGGCATTAGTTTTAAGACCGCACCTGATTGGAGGATCAGGCTGTTCGTCACAAGCTCCACCAATAAAGGACAATACGCCTCCTCAGTGGGGCAGAGGGTCACACCCCTTTATATTTAAGAAGCCACTATTTTTTATTGTATTTTTAATTCAAAATGTTTGTTCAAAACTACGCTAAAATAAATTAATAAATCTCTCCTTTAAAAAAAGACCCAGAACCGTCTCGTATAGGTTATTTATTACAAAATGTTACATGAAATGTACACAATCATTTGTCAGCTGTTTCACTTTCAATGCAACTCCACTACATATTTGAGGCTGATTTGGATTGTTTCTTATAAGCCAGTCTGCAAGCCACATCTGTGAGAACAGAATAGTTAGATTTAGGTAGGCATTGTAGTTAAAACAATACATATAATATATATAAACAACCAAAATAGAATCCCCTTTCCCTCTTACACAGGGATTGGAGGGTTTTTGCTTGCACAACTCAGTCAGTCCAAGTAGCAAGACTGGGTTCAAATGCCTGCACAAATATTCCTCTGTTTTTTCCCTGGATGGAAAAGGCTCGATCACTGCTGAGGAGAGAAGTTATATTTTAGTATTTGGTATGCGCAATTTTAGCAGCTTAATTGAAAAGCCAAACCAATCTGGTCTTACTATTTGGAAAGATAAACTTGATTTCCTTCTCTGCTGCCACAAAAGATTCACTACCATGAACTGCGTTTTGGAGATCAGATGTCCCATATTTTGCTCGGATGCTGGGAAAAGAAAACATTTGTGTGTCTGGGAATACTTATTGTTTGAAGAAAATACTGACCATCCAGGATACGACTCTCTGGCCTTGGCAATGCTGGCAGGTCCCATTATGGATTTCCAGTGGGTAATGGCATTTTCTCTTGCAAGGTTGTAGGCAAGTACCGGTCCTGAACTCATGAAGGCAGTTAAACTGGAAAAAAATGGCTTTCCATACTTGTCAGCATAAAAGTCAATGCACTGCTCTGGACTTAACTGCAACCTCCGATTCTGTTAAGTGTATAGCACAATTAGAAGTAGTGACTCAAAAAGTGTACACAAAGTTAATAGGATTTAAAATGTTCCAACCTGAACAACTATGAAGCCGGATCGAATAATTATGTCCTCAATCTCCTCGGCGTTATGAACAGCATCAGGTTTGATCAAGGCTAAAGTGCTTTCCACATAAACACGACCATTGCAGTTTGTCCCCATCTCGTCGTAAAACCCAGATATTTGTCCAAATGGGCCTTTAAATAAAATTCTACGTGTTGCGTGGCTTAAAACACAAACCTCCGATAAAGGTTTGTGGCGTTTATCGACTGCGGTGGTTGCTAGGATACACGGATACACTACGGTAAGCAAAAATGGACAAACTTCACAGAAAGTGTATACAGAGGATTAGGAAATTAGGGGCAGATTTTCTTCCTAGACCAGAGGCCACACCTCTCAATAGTGACTAAGCCTTTTTCCAAACCTGTTACGTTTTTATTTTTTAGATGAGGAATCAGTCATTTCACAGCCATTTCTTCAGATGTAACGGCCAAACATCTTATGGGGCAACATTGGCACAGGTAGAGCGTGTCATCTCATGAACGGAATAATGGGGCTCGAACCCTGGCTCCTTCAAGTGAACGGTTATGACCTTGGGCAAGACACTTCACCCACCTTGCCTCCACTGTTTGCGTACACTTGTGTACGAGTAGTTCCTTACTATGAAGTGCTTTGAGTGCCTAATGTATGAGGGAACAGCGCTATACAAGTTGAGACCATTTATTATGCTAGAGGGCCACATTTGGCCCCCAGGCCTGATCTTGGTTACTATATGCACCTTGGAATCTACAGTCTAAATGAAACCTCCATTAAACTGCAGAATGGTTTAAACTACACATTACCCGACATTTTTTTTTAAAGTCTCGTAATCTAGCCATCATTCAAAGGCCATCATTTTTCAATCAAGTCTTGCTTAAAAATTGATACTGTACACTTTTTTAAACAACGTTTTATTTAATTTCTTGACAAAAAGTCCTTATCGTGTTCCAATAGTGACCTGCCACACACGAATCAGGTTGTCGGTGTAGCCTGCAAACAGGGTCTGCGAAAAAGGAAAGTGCAGTTAGTAATTTGAACATTCGACATTCGAATACAAATTTTAATGTTTCAAGAATCCCTCATATTTGCAGGACTGTCATCATAAGACATCAGAGCAAAAAGTGAATGGGTATAATCATAGGGAGGAAAAAAAAGGAAAGAAAAAAAAAGAAAAATGTACCTGTCCATCAGCAGACCAGGCCAGGGAGGTGCACTGTGGAGGTTCAGCTTTGCTATTTGTGCTGATGACTTCCTGTCTCAGTTCATCCACAATGATCTTGCCCTCCAGATCCTATGTAAAACCAGAACATCTTAGTACAATCGAACTTGCAAAAATCAAAAACACAAAGAATGTCTAAAGAAAAAGCTCAGCAACAGCCTCTTTATCATCACAAAAAACAGATGGCATACAAGTTTTCATCTTTGCCTTTGAATTCGTTAAATTATATTCAGTTTCAAAAAGCCTCTTACCCAGATTTTGATACTGGGGCCAGTGGCTGCACACAGCCAGTAGCGATTGGGGCTGAAGCAAAGAGCGTTGATGGTGTCACCGCTGTCCAGGGTATACAAGTGCTTGCCTTCATTCAGATCCCACAACATTGCCTGTCCATCCTGAACAGAGCATAAACATATTTAATAGACATTATACTAACAAGGCAGCACATGCTACAGAGATCTGGCAGGGATCTCTCAGAAACAGCCTCTGTTATCATCATAAATGCAGCCATTAGTGAATTCCATCATAGTAGAAGCCTGTTTATTGTACTATACTAAATTGTTGATTTAATTCCAATCTTGTCTTTACTCACCCTTCCACCAGAAGCGCAGAGAGAGCCATCAGGGGAGACCGTCACCGTGTTGAGGAAGCTGGTGTGACCAATGTGGTTGGTCTTCAGTTTGCAGTTGGCCAAGTTCCACACCTAAGAAAATTTAATTACATTAATTCTGATACAATAGATTGTGATGGTCCGGTCATCAACAAGTTCAGGCAATGCATGGCAATTTCTGGTTAATTAGGGGGCAAACCAACTAACCACGTTTGAGGAAAATGAAACTTACTTTGACCATCTTATCCCAGCCACAGGAGACAATGATGGGGTTGCTGCTGTTGGGGGAGAAGCGCACACATGACGCCCACTCACTGTGACCCTCATCCTACAGAAATAAAAAGCAGCAGGAGTAGTATTTTATACATTTAGTCTATGCAAAATAAATCCTTAACAAATTCTACCTGAATGGTATATTTGCAGACACCAAGGGTGTTCCACAGCTTGATGGTCTTGTCCCTGGAGCCTGACACAATCTGGCGATTGTCAGCAGAGAAAGCCACGCTCAAAACATCTTTAGTGTGGCCAACAAACTGACGAGTTGTTACTCCACTAAAATACAACAAATGCAAAAACTTACAAATCTTTACTCTTGGCTGAAGCTGAAGGTGCCTCTTGTGTTAAATATATTTTTTCTATTCCATTTTCGACTTTTAATAACATCCAATATAAACAAACTATATCCCTCAGAAAAAGATATATTAAAAATGGAAGTTTCAAGACCATGTTTATACATTTAACACTTACGAGGTAAGATCCCACAGGCGCAGAGTGCCATCCCAAGCACCAGAGAGGGCAAACTGTCCATCAGAGGAGATGACAACATCACTTACAAAGTGAGAGTGTCCTTTCAGACAACGCTGGGGGACACCGTAGTTCGTCTCATCACGGGTGAGCTTCCACATGATGATAGACTTGTCTGAAACAACATTTGAGCTACATTACTGGGTTTAGTAAACACAGTGCTGCACATAGTGGTCACAGGTGAAGCAGAGTACCATTGTCCTCCACTTATACACAAACTATTATTGACTAGTATAGATTTAGGCAACGACTTTCACATTTGTTTGCAGTGTGCGTGGATTTGCAGGTCCAGTTACAGGTAGCTAGCTCGGAATGCTAACCGGTGTTTCAGTGGCACAATTCTGCTACAACCACTAGAAACAAGATGTACTTTATTATTTTTATGTACTTTGTTTAACTGACAAGTGATTATGAACATGTCCCGTCTATACGGAGGCCGCACAGAGACTACAAACACTGCTTTGACACGTTAACATGTTGGCATAGCCAACGGGGAAGCCTCACCTCTGGACGCCGACAGAATCATGTCGGGATACTGCGGCGTAGTGGCGATCTGGGTCACCCATCCGCTGTGGCCCTTTAGGGTCCCCCTCACTGTCATCTGCTCGGTCATTTTGGAGCGATTCGGTCGTGCCTAGAGCGAGGATGGGTTCGGATTTTACACGGGTCCGACAAACCTAGGTCCTCATCGCACCAGGGCACAGAGGAAAAGGAAGTTCAAACCCGGATGCAAAAACTAAGAGGGCTGAAAACCGCGTCGAGGATTATGGGATATGTAGTCGCTGTAGTTTCCAATCCATACCAGGAAATGTTTGAAGAGTTCATTTGCAAAAACAGATAAGTGCCAAAAATGAAGATATGCTTGTAATTTTCTCTTTGTAGAGCCGTGTTTTGCACATCAAAAATACGAAATCACTTATTGATCAAATTGATTCATCCTTATACTTTTACTAGTGTCACCTGTAGAGTATGGTAATAAACATCTAAATCATTTTTTCAAAAACTTTAAAACGGAGATATCTGCTTAAAATGGCAAATGAACTCTTCATTTATTTGTATGATTTTCTTGATAGTTTTAGTTTTAGTGTGTAATTCACTTTTATAAACCAGTTGCACCAATAAATAAAGTAACCATTTGTTTTATTGGTTTCATTCACTCTTGTTGAGTCTTCTCTTGCAGTCGCAGTCTATCTAAGCTGGCATGGGCTAGGTTGATAATTACGGCAAGGTAACAGTCTAGCCCAGAGGTCCCCAAAGTATTTTACACGGAGGGCCAAAATGGAAAAGTATTATCGAGTAAAGGGTCAAACACATTACTGTTTTTACATGATGAAAGACCAAATTCAACCAGATCTATTATTAAATACCCTTTAATAACTGTGCTATTGAGTAGGACATATATAATCTATTCAGTCAAATTAATTAAAAAATGACATCTTAATAAGTGGACATTTCTGGATTTAAGAATATTTCACCTTATTTTAAGTAATTGTAACTTGTTGACATACAAGTTACAATTACATGTGTGTGTGCCAATAGACACATTTTTGTTCATTTTTTCTTATTCTAAATGAAAAAAAATCCTTTGACAGATGTATTTACCCGCTCAAATATTATTTTTAGATTTGTTTTTGCACTGTAGATATCCCCGGGCCCCACTAGTCTAGCCTGATCTGATGGTGAATGTAATGGTGTGTAAATAATGAAGCACTTGCAGATGTGTGGGAAACAAGATAGGCTGCCTACACCAGGAGGACAAGTTATCCCAGCCCTTCTCTGGATGAGTTCAAACTATTAATCGTGCTGCTCCCTTCCAAACTTTTCACCATATGGGCAGCTGCAGTCTAAGCATTTTTAGTTAGAAATTAATTTATACACAGATAGGCTACTAATATAAATGCTATGATAGTAGAGACCAATCAGAACAATTATTTCAGTTTAAATGTTTATTAAACACCTTTCAAGTTATACATAATTACAAAAATAGCTTAATTCTTTCACAACCAAATACACAAAACATAACTACACATAATACTGTGCCATTTAACTTCATTGAGCCTTAAACTGATGCTGACAGAATCTGTAAAAGAAATAAACATGACGTAACAGATTACCATCAGATGTCCAAAAGACCCACTCCCCCAACTGCTGATCAAACTATTGTATAACTTTGCATCATTGTTGCATACAAACACCAGAAATGTGCCATGTGCTTATGTAAGGCAGATTGAAAATACATACAGTAAAATACAATTGTCAGGAGGAGTTGACTGCTAATGAAAAGGATTTCTGACAATATGTTTTTCACTGAGTTTATCCTCAGCCTGTTCATATGACATGACCATCTGTAACACAATCAAACTGGCCTTGTGTATTAATACAATAATAAAAAATAAACACAATGATAGGGGAAACAGACGATTGATCGTACGCTAAATGCAAGACAACTTAGGAAATATAAGTGGTTTCATATCACACAAATATCTATCAATACTTACAGTTAGTCTTTCAGTCCAGACAATCAAAATGTTAAAAACACAAAAATGCACATTAATGTCAGCAGCAAAAGTTATCTCATAAATCTCATCAAAATCTTTCTGGTCGGTCAGAATGCATAAGTCCTTCAGTATATGTATGTATTACAAAAGGCACTAAAACATGACCAATGACAACTTTGGTAATGGTAACATGATTAACAATGAATACTGCAATGGTTCCTTCAGGTTCCTTCTTACACCAAAATGTACAGACATCATCAATCAATAAGAATATGAGGGAAAACCACTAGTTAAATTATAACAAGTATATGAAAGTTTTTATTTATTTATTATGGCTTACAGTTTATGAAAAAGAAAGCTCAGCTTTTTACATCATGGGTGAGTTATTTTGTGAAGACAGTAATACATTTGAATTATTTTATAATGTACAGTGCATCTGTATACGCACTTACATCCTTTCAACTCTGAACCAAACCCTCAACGTTCCGGAGTGAATGTCACAAAGTAATAATATTGTAGACTGGACACTCATTTTGGTTGTTGCCATGCTGTGACATCACCTGCATGATCTGTTTACTGGTCAATTTAGTGAAACACTCTAATATAACAGGAATCCTTCAGGTAATGACTGTTCTGTAGACCAGTGTTTCTTAACCAATTGCTGCAAGAAATCATCAGGGGTGCTGTAGAAATTTCACCTGATTGGCATGTAGTGGTCAGGTAGAACAATTACACGCTGTACCACTACAGTGCTGCATTGCGCAAACAACCAAAGTAGCCCACAGTCATGCTGGGTTATTGATGTGTGATTATTGTGACCCCAGAAAAGCCAGGGTATCAACATTGTTCACCGTGTGACAGAGTAGGTAACATCTGGAAAGTCTTGTAGAAGTTGTCATATTATTTCTCTTCTCTTTCCACTGCCTTGACTGGGTTAGGAACCAAAGGAGTTAAAACGATATTATATTGTGACATTTTTGTTTAGTGGGGTGCCTTTTCTTTAGTAAAAAGGGTGCCTTGGCTGAAAAAAGGTTGGCAAACACTGCTATAGACTGTGAAAACTTGAAGAAAAGTACTAGGTAACAAGTCATGAGTCTGAGGGATGCATTTGTCCCCCCAGCTCTTGGCCACCCCTCATCGACGACATATTTAAATTTTTTACACCTTTAAAAGAGCTGATTTACCATGTCCATCTTATTCTGACAGATTTCTGGTATGACTGGTGTGTCCGCACACAGGAATGCAAAATGAACACTGACCATATCCAGAAGTATAAAAGCAAAAAGGTTAATCAGACCTACTAACTTGACTCACTGACTATAAAACCTACCATCATTGTGTCAAAGAGGAACCACAAGTCGTAAAGGTTGTCTCCATTGCTTTAAATCAATTAGATCATGCATTTAGATAGTACAACACCCCTTAAAAACAACCGTCCAGGAGAGCATCATCTGTGTGTGCAGTAAATTCTTCCTTATGTGCCAGAGACCGCAGGCAGAGACCAGAAAAAAGCTGTGTCCTCTGTCGCCCCCTCCTGGAAATTGAACAACGGTGGCTCTCAGTGTCCAGCGCCACACTTCTTTGGCATTACGTGGCTTATTCAGCTCCGTACAGGCCGGTCTGCCTTTTGTCTAAAGGTCCTTCCTCCATAAGATTCCAAGACGATTCATGGCTGGGAAAGTCGCTTGCGTTTGAGCTTTTGCCTGGCCATCGCCTCCTTGTAGAAGACAGGGGAATAACACAAGACCCATGCCTAAATTTGGTGCTCAGACAGACTGTTCATTAAAAAAAACTCAGCCAAGAATGTGAAGGTCAAAAACAGGCAGCAAGACTTTGTTAGTAAGGCAGCAAACCTCCACTCAAAGCCATACACTGTCCTTTGAACCTTACTGCGAAGTTATCCAGAAAACATCTCCAAAAATCTACAAAACTATAGACTCAAAAATTTCTTTGAAAAAAAGAAAAAAAGAAAATCTCCATATATTATCGCATGTTCTTTACAAAAAAAAAAAAAAAAATCAATAGGGAGCAGGTTACGGATGTAGTATTCAGCTGCAAAATATACTATATCAATATGTACAAATCCCATGCTGGAGGTTAGTCATCTCACTGTAAGAAAAACACAGCAGAAATAAAAACATTATAGACATTTCAAGCAGACAGCAGCATACTTACAAAATGCCCCTGTATCAAATCAAAGTCAAGCAACAACACATTATTGGTATTATATAAAACTCAAATCAGATTTAGTTCTGTTATTGTCTACAGTGGTCTACATTAAAACCATGAATGCTCTCACCTTGTGCCAGCAGCCTGGTATTGGCAACCCATCATGTCCCTACAGAGCAATAAAACATGATTAATGCACTGACACATCTATACGTCAAAGTGCGGCTTGGACTAATTAAGTATTGAAGTATTTTGAAATCTGGTTGGGGAAAAAACAAAACCGAAAAAGAGTTGTAAAGAAGCCAACAGGATAAGATAAAGAGCGAAGGGAGATACTGTACCACGGGGCAGGGTGCGTCAGGGGCGACAGGAGGAAGAGGAGAGGAAGAGGGCGGAGCTTCAGCGGACTGACCTTTAGTCTCGGAACAGTCCTGAGCAAGAGCCAGGCACAAAATCCCAGCAGCAGGAAACAAAGAAACAAGTTCAGAAACAGGAGAAGAGAGAAACAAGTGACAGTACGGAGTGAAAGGCGACAGGTCAGAAGTTTGGTTTAGTTTAGTGTGGGAGGCTGGGGGTGTGAGAGGGCGGGGGACCTACCACAGGACACGGCTGGTCCAGACCGGGAGGGCCCTGCTCCCCCTTCTGACCCTTCAGACCTCGCTTTCCCACCGCACCTCTGTCGCCCTGATAACAACACAAGGGCAATTAGAAACAGCTCAAAATACACACACATGCAAATATTTCTGAGAGATAATTAGAGGCGTTGTCATATCAGTAACGAACCTTCTCCCCTCTCTCTCCTCTGTCACCTTTGTCCCCCGTCAGACCTGGGAAACCCTGAGGACACACACACAGATAGGTAACTGTAGGTGTGATATTTCTGGACAAACTTTTGATCGATTAAATATAAAACTTACGTCTAGTCCAGGTTCTCCTGGTCGGCCCTGGAAAACAAAAACACCCATTAACCATACAAATGTCACATTTATTAATTGAAGTGTATTGTATTTGATCCAGGTTAAGTTAGTTGGCTGTGAAATTGTTTACATGATGTTGAACAGACATCGAATAACTTAGGATGGGATAAGTTTTAACTTCTTCCCACTCCTTTTCAAACGTGGATTGTTTTTCTCTCTCTTTCTCATTATTTTTGTATGTACAATTTGTGAATAATTCTTTAAATATTTAAACTACCGTATTTTCTGGACTAAAAGTCACACTTTTTCTCATAGTTTGGCTGGTCCTGCGACTTATACTGTGGTGCGACTTATATATTAATTAAAATGTGTTGTTAACATACCAGACACCTATTTAGTTTGTTGTTTATGCTTCATGTGGCTTCAATGTGTTACGCTAGCATACCGTACATGTATTCAGCCTGTTGTTCTCTATTCTGTTGTTATTAGTATAACTTGCCTTTCAAGATAAAATGTCTGTTCTTGGACTCGGATTTTGTAAAATAAATTTCTCCCAAAAAATGGAACTTCTTTAGGGGGGACTCTTATAGTCCAATGTGGCCTATATACAGTATGTTTTTTCCTTTTTCATTAAGCATTTTTTGGCTGATGCGACTTATATTCCGGAGCGCCTTATAGTTCGGAAAATACGGTACATGTTTTAAATATATATTTTGAAAGCACACAACAGATTTAAAAGATTATTTCAGAGTGAAGTTTGTTTGTAATACTTACTTTTTCCCCCTTGGCACCAGGAAGTCCCACCAGTCCATTAGATCCAGGTGTGCCAGGATGACCATCTGCTCCCTGAAGAAGTCGGTCATTTAGTTCATTACATTGCAGAATACTTAAAATACTTAAAACAAGCCATGTCTCAAACTCACTCTGTAACCAGGTGCTCCAGCTTCACCTCTCTCACCCTTAATCCCAAATCCAGGTTCACCCTGCACCACAAACACCGCACAGAGATGAAATTACACATCCAGGTGGAACACGGCATTTGGTGAAAGTAAAACAAACAAATCAGAATCTTACCTTTGGACCAGGCATCCCATGCAGACCCTGAAACACAGGCCTGAGGTGAGGATCCAAATATCGAGGTCTAATTGAACATAGTTTAACGTGTAAAGCTCAGACCACTCACCATGGATCCAGGAGACCCAGGAATTCCCTGTGGACCAGGCGGACCTGGGGGACCCGGCTGGGAAATCATCTGAACCTGAGAGAAATAAAAAGCAGTCAAGCAGATGCATCAAGCCATTCTAGTCATTAATGCATAGATTAAAACACATTTTAATCCACTGACCAGGTTGTTATCATCCAGTTTGCAATCTCCTTTCTCTCCTTTATGTCCATCCATGCCCTGTGCCAAACACCAGGATATTTAGTAGTTCATCCTTTATAAATACCAGCAGCACACATAAAGACAGACACTCACAGTAGGTCCAGATAAGCCCATCTCCCCCTTCTCCCCTCTTGGTCCATAAGGTCCTGCTTCTCCACTGTCACCTTTAGGTCCCTGAAAATACAAATACAAGTACAAGTACAATGGTTAGTGCAGCAGTTTGTTGAGGCATAAAAAATAAAAAGAACGTAACAGAAACATACCTTTTCCCCATCAACTCCAGCTGGACCAGGTAAACCAAGTTCACCCTGGAAGAAGACAATACACAGCAGTATTAACCCCGTGATGAAGTCAACTTTCAACATTCATTACATTACATAGTGTTTTATTATGATTACGTATAAAAAGCTCTTACCTTTTCTCCTGGGGGGCCTGGAAATCCGGGTGGTCCAGGTGGGCCCTACAAACAAGAGCAGAATTGGAAGATGAATTTGATACGTTCCTCAGTTTTACTTTAAAAGCTTGTCCTGATTCTATATTGGAGGTTGAACTGTCAAACTACTAAAGACAACAACGCCTCCTGACACAGTATTTACCTCAATTATATCATCACTCCATATTTTTTAAATGTTGATACCAATATATACAGATTGTGCCAATGCAAATGTGGTTGAGGCAGCGCGTTTTGGGATGAACCGAACAGAAGCTTACGCTGTGTTAATGTTGGTAAAGTAAAGACGGTGCTTCAGAAATGCTGCAGAAATGAGTCTCTCAATTTGCAAAATCCACCAACAAATTGTGAACTTTTTCCACATTTAAGTAAATAAAAGATCAATATCGAAAAATAAATTGGTACTGAACAAATATTTTTCTTTAGAAAGCTAATTTTGATGCCTGATGGGTCTTGAGACTGCACCAAAGAAAGTGACTTAGGTCTTTCAGCTCAAATAAATGATTAAAACGCTAAAAGATGGTTCTGGTTCTACAACAAAACTACAAATCAAGCGTGAGTATAAATGGCTTGATTTGATAATATTAGTCTTGTTTAGAGCAGTTTTTTTTACTAGATTAGACATATTTACTTCTGTCATCTGCATTATTCGGCTTATTTCATGACAATTTTCACCGATTCTACTTCGGCAAAAGGACAAGTCCAATTTTCTTACCCCATTGGCAAATAAATGTAAATAAAAAAGGAAATCAGTAGAAAAAGTGTCTATTGAGACTAAATCTGAACTCGTCAAAACAGCTCAAATTTAGATGAATAACATGAATTTGGGTCATTTAAACTTATCTAGATATTTACTTTTTTGTGTAGATGACAAATAATTTAGGAAAGGTGTCGGAAAAAGTATCGTTGAGGCATCATGTATGTATGTATGTATGTATGTATGTATATATGTATGTATGTATGTATATATGTATGTGCATAGACAGTGTTTCTTATTTTATTTTTTCATTATTATTATTATTATTATTTTTTTAAGAGTATGTAAAAAAAACTAAACTGTATGTATGACTTTACTTGTAAAAAGCTCGGAATAAACCATTCATTCATTCATCTGTATCGTAAACCGAGTATCGATAACGCGGTACTGGTTTCGGAAAAAAAATAACGATACCGAGCCCTAGCCATAAGCACGCATGCACTAGTAGTAACTGCAAACAACACAAAAAAACACATTTTGTATACTTCTATGGCTTTTTAGTTAAAACCCACTCCTCGATATCTCATCAGGTTGAGTTAATGAAATCAACGTGTCTCCAATCACTCGCAGGCTGCACACAGATAAATCATGCTCTCATCACCAGGGGGCGCTCCATTAACCACCGCGGAATATCGGTGAGTTTATGTGAGTGATTTTGTGCCAACTGATGTGAACTGGCAGGCGGCTCAGGATAAGATCTGCGCAGGTCAGTCAGTGTGCAGTGTGCATGCGGGAGTCGGGGGGGAACAGAGGCTTTAAACCGAATACACACCACCGCCGCACGGAGAGATGGCATCTGTTATTAACATGTGGCACGGTACACACACAGCCCAGTGTAGGCTTTTCATCTTTCATGTTAACTCTTATGTAGTCATTTTATATAGAGGTGGGAGAAGTACTCAAAGTCCAATAAAAAAGCACTATGTTTGATCTATTGAGTTTTTGCTTCTTCAGAAATGTTTTAATGAAATCTTGAGTACAACTGTCCAGGATTAACCTCTTAAGCCCTAACGTCCCCATTTTTGGGGACTTGCCACTTTTAGAGACAATCCTTGTTTATTTTAATCTATTTTTAAACATGTGTTCACAAAAGAACGTGTATTTTTTTTGGGGGGGGACTGTATTTTATGACCAAATACTGTATATAAATAGGATCCAACATTTTCAATTTCATTGAAATATTACAAATTTGAATTTTTTGGCCAAATTGTGCCCTATTTATTACAATGGGATTCCGCCGAGACTATTTTAAATCAAAACCTCATAACTTTTTCAAATATTTATTGTTACAGAGATAAACAGTTGGTGAAAAGTCAATAATTAGCTGTAGTTACTATTGTTGAAGTTTATTTGCTGCTTTACAATGAAAAGCTGCTGACCTGCTATAATGTGGGTTTCTTTTTAGGCGGAATTCATATTTTCTGTCTTTCAACCTCAAATACTCATGCCCACTGTGATTTTCTTGAAAATGAAAACATTTTAGACATTTTACAAACTGCTAAAGCCTTCAGAATATGAGTATATACCACATTCAGAAAAACAGCCACAGGCTTAAGAGGTTAAATGGTTCATCGAGAAATGACCACCATGAGCTTAATCCATTCAAATAAATGGATATAACCCAAACTAAGTAGGCTATAGGTCTGTGTAGGTTCTCAGTCGTACAGGAGTTGTCCATTGTAGGCAAAGATTCTTCAGTCTTCATCTGTACTCTATAGTTGAAGTGTAGAGTACAGATGAAGACTGAAGAATCTTTGCCTAAGTAGGCTATATTTGCCCTTATTTGAACGGGTAAGTAAAGTAAATCTGCTAGTTGAACAAGCGTTTTTGAACACAAAAAATGTACTTTGATTCAGGACCCCCTTAATAATAACTGTATAGAATAATTGTAGAAAATGACCCAATTAATTAACTGAGTTTAGATGCAATAATTGAATAGTTGAAGCCCCCAGAACATGAGTTTCTCGGCTCCGGCTCAGACACCACTTGATTTATACATTTAAAACATTTGACTTTTTCACTTTTCAAATGAAGCTTCATATTGACTGTTCACACTGAAAGGGCCTTCATTAAGATGACCGATTGTTTACTTCAGTGTGTAAACTGTATCTGTATCCTGCGGTGATGTATCACATAATTTGACATTTATTGACATTGCTTTGGCCAGGTTTGTTCAAACATACTTATTCCACTGATAAAAACTAGAAACAAAGTGCTCGGGGAGGTGCTCTTCAGTGTTTGGGGGGGGCAGAAATTCAAGAGAAAAACAAAACAAAAAACCAAGGCACTCTTCCCACAACATTAATTCTCTATTAACGTTTTCTAAAAATCCTTTATTTTGCTGGGCTAATGCATATTACTCATTTAAAACAAATGGCTGCTTACTTATTCCACTGACAGGTTTTTATTTGGCAAGTTGCTAAAAGTTTGGTCTAATATTCTTAATTTGATTACTTTTAACTTTTTTGCAGTGCCCTAAAACCAACTTTGTTGAATACAAATGTACAAAAAGCTATTTATTATTATTCAATACCTTTGTAACAGAGCCATGAACACTTAATAACTCTGTATCAGACTAATGTATAACCTGTTCCATTTGCACTGCTCTATTTGCACTATGTGGTATGTCCACACTCACATTTGTTGCTAATCTGTAATTCACCGTTTATGCTGCCCGTATCGTATTGTGTTAAATTACTATTTTATTAGATTTTTCTACCTTATTCTATTTTTATGCATGCCTTATAGTTATATATATATATTTTTTACATCCTTTTTTTGTTCCATAGTTCATTATTTATCTTTATTACAAGTCTATGTTTCATGTTGCACGAGAACACAGAAAAAAATTCCTAGTCTGTGAAACCTAAATTATGGCAATAAATGATATTCTGATTCTGATTCTTATTTATAATTTGTTGTTTGTTTGGGCCAGTGCTTGTTAATGAACACACGTGAGAATCATGCATGTAAACACGCCACTCGGTTTGTAGTCATGGGCTAATTTCCATCCGTTGTCCCACGCTCACCCTCTCATTCATCCTGATCTATTGTACATGTTTTTAGTGGTAGAGGAAACCGGAGCACCCAGAGGAAACCTACGTTGACACGGGGAGAACAAACAAACTCCACACAGAAAGGCCCCGTCCGAAGTTTACAGTATTGACATGCCATTTGTAATTTAAGAACCTGCAATAACAGACTTGCAAAGATAGTCGGTCGGTAAAGGAAATTACAGAAAATTCCGATATTGTAAGCTAATATGATGATAATCTTTTGGGAGACGAGTTTGATTTGTTATTTGAATGTTTGAATATTGATGTTGTTTCATATAGAGAGAAATATCTGCCTAAACATTACGCAAGACATCCATCAATGTTTAAACTGAAATTACTGATGCAAAAGAAAAAAGCCAAATTTCCATCACTCCATTTCTGTGGAACTAAATTATTATGTGTCAGTGTGAAAGCAGTGCATTGATATTCAAAACCACACATCACCGACGGGTCCAACACAACAACAGACGCTGATTGTTCTGCATGATTAAACATTGTGTTTTATCTCTCAGACCCAAACAGCTGGAATATATTTGTGGAGGTTGAACGTCTTAAATGAAGGCACAAAAAGATGGATTTGCTCATGTAGCTTCCCAAATCATCCCAAACTTGCACATACAGTATGTGGGAGTGAAGGAAACAGGAAAGACCAGTCTACAGTGTTCGGCAGAGTGACATGTTCCATATCAAAAAGTGTTAGTGATCACCAAACACACCACAACCATGCCACAGTCAGTTACCGAGACACTGATGGTGTTGATGGCCTGTCAAAAAAAAACAAAAAAAAAACTGTAACATTTCTTCAATTTTGTGGTTTGGCCGTGAAAAACTCCAGACGCCCCTTACCCAGGATGCATGTCTGCTTATGTTACATATTTTATCGGTTTTTGAACTCAATACTCTTTTACAAATGCCGGTTGCGTGCTCTGATGCAACCAACATGCCTGCTCTGATTAGGCATCACACATCACTCACCTGAAACGCGTCCAGAAGTTTCCCATTAAAGTCTATGATGTCGGAGGCGCCCGAGCTGCCCTTTTCACCGGGATAACCCTGTGACAGACAATATATGTTAGCAATAATCACGCACATTCATAATACAGGCACCGAGGCATAGGAGGCAGGCAGGAGCATACCATTGGTCCCTGGAGTCCCGGCTCTCCTATTTCGCCCTGGTCTCCCTATATTTGGAAATATTGAAATTACCATATGCTTTTGATAGACAGTGTAAGAATCTATTTTTGAAACTAAAGATGTACCCTGATTCCAGGCAGTCCATCCATGCCCCGTTCGCCTTTCTCCCCAAAACCAGCTTCTCCCTGCAACAACAAAATTGATATGAGGTGCATGATGCTTACGGAGTCATATCAAAACCGTGCGTTACATTAAATCTACACAAAAACGATGAGCAATTAGTTTATAGAATAGTTTATCAGAAAACATACAAACAAAGCAGGACCAAAACAAAGCTACATCCTGACTAAAATTGATCATTTTAAGGTGAGACGCTGCAGGGGAGCAGGGAAAAATATTTAACTGTGTTTAAATTAAACTTCTGTTGTGTATGTGTAACAGGGTGCAAGGTGATGTGGAGTTTTTTACTTTTAATTGCATGAATTGTTGGTTTTTAATCGCACCCCTTGTTTCCCCGGTTACCCCTCACGTAACGTTAATCCTATCCCTGCTGGTGCCCATTTACGTGCACCTGTGTTTTGGCACATAACTGGAGGACAAAAGAGGGGGGGGGGGGGGCGCGCTGAGGACGGCAGGAGGAGAGCACGGGAAATCAAGAAGGAGGCACGTTGAGGGCCGTGGGCCTGGACGGTGGCTCAGGACGATGGCACACGGCAAGACAATGACACCGGATGACGCACTTGAAACCATGGAGCGGGGAGTGGTGCGGGGAGTGGTGCGGGCCAATGCTGCGACGTGAAGGACAGTGGAAGAAACCCTAACCCCAGTAATGGGAGCACCGTGTACTGGAGGCAGGGAGTGCGTGGCCGCGGGAGGAAGAGGCCAGGTACCCCACTGGCCCCCTCTGTGTGTGGTGGCTCCTGGGCCTGCACCCGGATGACCCCCAGTATCTCGGAGGATCCACGCTGGTGTTCTGTCGAGACATGCACCCTTGTCGAAATGTGCACCCCCACTATTCTGGTCGAAATTTTCACCCCTCAAGAAAAGCTTTCCATCGCGAATGTGACCATGATTATGATTACATACACATTGGTATTTTCAAGTTATTTTGTTAAATCTATTGATCGCCCTAAAAGTTGCTTTTTGGCAACATTTTCACATACATAACACATAGCAATCCACCTGCTGCCCCCCTCCCCTTCCAGAAGACGTAACGTGACCATAGACTGACTAGCACTTTATCCTCTTGGGTGAATATACTTATTTGAAGGATACTTTGCGTATTTTAGGTTACTTTTAGAAGTGTAATACATAATATACTATCACATATACCTTCTGTCCTGGAGGGCCCTGTGGTCCAGCTTCTCCAGCCTCACCATCCTCACCCTGTCCAAACAAAAAGCATGGATAATGTTGAACAGGAAATATTATCTAAAAGCTATGAAAAGAAACATGATAAAGGCTATAGTTAATAACTTACAGGCTTTCCGGGCGTCCCAGGAGCTCCCTGCAAAATAAGAGATACGTAGAAAAGTTTGATTAACTGGTTACCTAAAATGTTATCATTGTATGAAGGTTTAATTTACCTCATAACCATCACGACCTGGAAAACCCTGAGGACACAGAGAAAAATACATTTAATCACTTGGCACACATAATATGTTAGAATAGTTTGCAATGTCACCACTAGATGTCAGTCTTTGACAAGGCAAAATACAAAGGCACTTGCTTCGTTATTTCTAGCAAGTTCTGGCAACTTAAAATGAGCTTAAATCTCACAGCTGCTTATTGACAGAGGTTATGCTGAACAGCATGTCTTATCTTGTTCCAAGTTGAAGATATCAATTGGAAACTTTTCCTGTAGATTACTGGCAAAAAATATCGGGAAAAAGAATCTCAAGTATTCTTTATATTTAACGTTTCCATGTAAAAATAAGCCATTCTATGTGCAAAAATGGCAATAATTGCTTATACTTTTGGTGCCAAATCTGAATAATGGCTAGAGTGAGGTTTAAACTGATGTTTTTATTTTGTTGAAGTGTGAGATACATTGATGTTTTCAGAGGGAACATATTGTTATAGTTTTGGCTATCACTAGAATTTTTTTTTTCTAAATTTTGCATTGTTTTTGGGGTTCAAAATTGCATAAATCAGATAAGATAAGATAAGACTGGACAATTGGATGGCTGTTGGCACTAGTAAAGTGAAGATGTTGTTCTAAGATTGTAAGAAAAAATGCATTTTCAATAAATGGCCCTTGAAGTTACAATTTTCCATATAGTTCTATGGTGAAATGTTACAATAATCAAAACCCTTACTGCACCCTTTGGCAATGTATTTTTTCCAGGTGAAAGTTACAAATACACCCACAATCTGAAAATACAGTGTCTCCCCTTAATATAAACATATCCTTTGATTATATAGTCTATACTGGACAGAGCAGACATATTGAGATTCCAATCCTCATCCTTGGACAGTAATTATTATTATTATTATTATTAACAGTGAGACAGCTCCCCCTTTTGGCAGTTGTCCATCACACATTAGGTAAACAGACCCATTTGGGAGCTTGTGGAGGCCAGGTGGAGTCAGAGCAGCCCAACATCTGCCATGAAGTCATTCTGCACAGTGGGATTGCGGGGTAAGAGCCCGGCGCTTGATCAAGAAGTCGTGTTTATGCCATCAGTCAGTGCACAATAATAAAACCACGATTACAAATTGGAGGCGGTCGGCTTTCTGATCACTCCACATATCCCCGGCGGCGATTCAGAAGCTACCTAGATGTGCCCCAGCTGGAGATCTACCCTGGCAATCTCCTTCACCGCAACGGTTTCCTGGTTCCACTTTAGGACCTGCCGAAATTGCCTAAGTCCTGGTTGTCATGGCTTGTTGTAGTTTTGATCACCTCACCCACCATGAAAACAACTCCGCAAAAACACAAATCTTGTCTCAGTATATTCATCTTGTTTTAAGCCTAAATATCTTCTTATCGCCCTATCTACTTATATTACGATAAACGAAGGCTTGTTTCAAGGGAATACATTTTTTCTAGACTTAAAATGTCTTATTCGAAGTAAAAAATGGTCTTAAATATACGACAGATGAGGAAGTTGAGAAGAAGGGCTAGAATTCAGCTGAAATACAAACATTTTGAGCTTCAGACACTTAATTAATGAGCTAATATCCCTTTAACAAGAATATTAACAAGAAGAACTTGAGCGTTTTGATCTTATTCCAACCCCATAGACAGAATAGGATAAGATAATATAATACTTTGTTGATCTCACACTGGAAAACTCTAATTTTAAGATGCTTCACTGTGACAAAATCTGCTAGTTCCATTGGCAGATTTATTTTACACTTATTTTAAGGAGAAAATGGCCTTTGTTAGCTTGTTTAATAAAGACAGGGATTTTTTTTTCAGAGAATATAAGCTAAACATTTTAATAAATAGTTAAACCAGGTAAAATTGCTAAAAAATTGGTTGCACTTTACTATATAACACAGTCGTAACAAGAAAGTACAGCTCATGTTTCCTGGTCTTTTCACTGGATCACGGTCAGAGCGAGGGTTAGTATTAATCATATAAGCATGAAGTAAGTTCTGTGTGTGTCCTGTTGCCAGGTAGTTACTGGAATCACCATGTTATTACACGGGTGGTACTATCCTATTACCATCCTATTTCAGTACCATGCTTTTACCGGGTTCTAAAGCAAAGAGCTACTTAGAAATGAAATAAAAATGCTTGTGATCAGTGCCTTTGTAGAATGTTTACATGTGCTATATGTACAATATGATCAAATGTGGGGATTCTTCCTCATTTTCTCCTGCTTTTTGTTTTTGTTTTGCTGTTGTGTGCAAAAATGTGTCCTTTTAAGCACGTTCTTGCTAACAAGCACTGCATGTTTTTGCTTTTGGAAGTGAGAGAAATACACAATTCACTCAAAATAGAATTATTCAAGTAGAAATGATTAGTGAAACTGTGCTCAATTATACAGCTCCTCTCAAGTTCTTTATGTCTCTCTGTCTGTCTGTCTTTCTTTCTGTAATTTAGATAGAGTTTGAAACAGTAATTTATGTTTTTTTTCTTTCTTTTGCATTACTTGTTCAGCACAAATTTCAAGCCTGATTTAACCCTGATGAAGCTCAATCTTTGACACACTGTCACTCGCTGTGAGAAGTACACAGAGAGCCAAAATATTTCTCAGGAGTGAAAAAATGGATGACTCCAAATCAGTGTTAATTTCGTCAACTAATATTTAGTCATAGTAATATTGTTGCTGACTAAAATTAGACTAAAACTAAATTAAAGTTAGTTCACGAGACTAAAACTATGACTAAAATTGGCTAAAAATTAAGATATTTTCGTCGACTGAAAAAAGACTAAATAAAAATGAAAAGAAGGGACTAAAATGATCCAAACTTCAGTGACTCAGTTTGAAAGAGCCATTTACTTTTTATTGAGTGATAAGACAGTAACATTTGCACTTGTAACATTTACATTCATTGCCAAAGGAGCAGCTCTGTGTTTCAATAATGTGGAGATGCTTCATGAAGCAGAGAATATGATTAAATATGTTTGAAAACAATAATATAAATGTAAAGTTTACTCAATCTATTTCAAATGTACTAGACTAAATTTACATGGAATATTTGTTGGACTAAAACTAACACGATTTTTTTGACTAAATCTTGACTTAAATTAAATTCCATTTTCATCAAAAGACTAAGACTAAATCTAAATAAAAATTTGCCGCCCAAATTAACACTGCTCCGAACTAATCCATGCTTTGCGTACTAACTACTTTTACAACTATTGCTGTCACTGTGTGTGATCAGCACCTGCCTTTACTACTTTACTATCACTTTGCCACTCAGCTTAGACATCATTTTGCAAATCTATAGAACAGTTAAAGGGAAGTTAATAACAATAATATGAATAAAAAACGTAATTTTGTGTTCATACAAAACTGGTCTAGTTCATCCCCACTTCTGTTCGCTGTCGACAGAAAGACCTCCCCTGCATTTCGTGCTCGCACTAACATGAACTACCACAGAATATGAATTAAACAGTGGGACGTTAATCTCAGATAGTAAAAGTGCCTGAGGCTTGGCTGGTCCATTGTTTGTGGAGTCTCGGTGACACAGAGCAGGCGGGGGGGTGGGACAGAGGGGCACAATACTGTGGCCACTTTCTTACACAAAACAGATGAGGAGTCAGCAGGACAGGGATTCTATTCTGGGAGAAGTTAGGTAGATCCAAACATACTATGTGTATTTGGGTTCAATTTAAAAGGAGCCAATTCTCTCCGAGGGTTTGAACACTGAAAGTTGGAGCAAAAGCAGTAGTCAACTATTAAGATGATAACCATGTACCATGTAATAGCCAAACCCAGGGGTGGGCGATGTTGACACACATACCTCAATCATTTTTGGTGACTTATTGGGGGCAAGTAATAAAAAATGCATACATTTTACTTTACATCCATGAAAACGCCTCATTGAATGTGTAAAACAGATAATTCACTTTACAATACACTGTAAAAGTGAAAAAATATCACTTTATTAAAGAATAAATTTTTCTCACAGCTTTGTTGGTTTCTTGCCTTTGACAAGATACACATAGTTGTCATTTTGAATATCTTCCAAGCAACAATTTTGATATTATCTGGTAGAGAATATATTGCCCATCTCTATTTATGTCATGTTCCATGTTTATTCCTTATTTATTTATCAACAACACAAATCTGAAGTCCGAAATCTGAAGTTAATATGCAGTCTTTTTCAGGAAAGGCTTTACCAGCAGTAAAGTCGTAAAAAGTCAGAAGTGATTTCCCAGAATATTTGATCAGGCAATTTGCCAGATCAAGGTCACGTAATATTACAGGAATGTAGTAAAAACATGAATGGTGTGAATGAGAGTGAGAACATTTCGAGATGATGCACTGAACATACTGTATAGCCTGAACAGATTTAGCGTAATGCCTTCATCATGGCCAAGAGTAAACCTATCCATAAAGTTGCAACTAACAAGCCTCCAGACTAAACTCTGTATAGAATTGGGAGACAGTTTGAAAATTTACCTGGGACTGTGGAAATCTCTAACAAAAATACAATCACACAATATACAATTGGAGTCTAATCCCTACAGCCATCAACACTATAACAACCGGTAAATCATGCCTCTCCCCTGAACTTTGTCATCATTGTATGTGTATGGTATGTATGTCATGTTGTGTATGTCACTAACTAACAAAGTCAGTTCAACTCCCAAATGAACAATGACAATGGTGTCCCTTTGTGAGAAACCAAAACTCTGAAACTTTTAACAAAAACTTTGAACACTTTGAACAAAATACTTTGAAAAACTTTGGAAAGACTTTGAACAAAAAACTATAAAAAACCTTTTGCACACATTTTCACACAACTTCCAATGGTCAAATCATGCCAAAAAGATGGTATTGTGTTCGAGTGTCATGATACATTGTACTGTGTGTAGTTATTTTTCATGCCTAACCCCCCAACAGTTGCAATTTATTGCTGCATTCTCTGCCTTCTGATATTCCTGCCTTTTTAGTGATGTGAATGTAATATGTAATATTTTGTTGAGACGGCTTCGCAGCTACAAAGCGGTCATGTGACTTTGTCACGTGACCTGTATGACATGTATTTAAACCATGCTTCACAGCTGTTTTGTCACTGCCTTGATGAAGACCTTGTGTCGAAACGCGTTAAATTTGCTTCTTGAGATCCACCAGATGTGCCTCGGATATTTTCTTTTCATTCATTCACAAAGTCAGTTCAAGTATTGTAAATTTCCAAATCAATGCCAAATCATCTGGACATAGCCAGATTGTCAAACACCTCTGCTACCACACTCCTTGGGAGACACAAGCTATTGTGTAATCCCAGTGTCACTTACTGGCTCTCCAGCCGGGCCACGGGGCCCGTCTTTGCCGGTGTTTCCTGGAGGTCCGCGTGGGCCAGGTGGTCCAGGGAGACCAGGGGGTCCAGGAGGTCCAGCTTGGCCTTGGTCACCCTGAATGCACAACCAGAGAATATAACTGTTAATGCCCAAACAAAGTGTGACACAAAACTGCCTGATACATCCATCCACACAAAGAGACGCAGTTATACAGTATATCTTTGAGTCACCACATTCACCTAGATTTACTCTACTCTGTACGTAATATTTTTTTTAACTTATGCCAGTGGGAAAAGGACTAAAAGCTACACTGATTGCCTCCTATTGATGGATTGACTTCAAACAATTAGCCCTAAACAATTCGATATGAAAAATCCTTCCTTGAAAAATGATTTAACTAGATACCCTCTCTCTAATTGTCTGCACTGAGAACATGAGTGCAGAAACTCCCCACCGGCGGCTAAAACTGTACCAAAGTGCTGCTCTCAGAGTCTCAGTGACAGCTCCTCCGCACTGTCTTCATCCACATGTGGCACACTGCGGTGCTCTTTGTTGTGGCTTAAACATGGCACCACTGGTCCTCTGTGAACATGATATTACCCAGGCCCTGAAAGAGCAGCTCATAACATGATTTCCCCGCACTGATAATTGTTATGCTTCTATTAAGCCCAGACTAGACCTAATCCGTCACCCACAAAGCCTGCTGACATTGGATACAGATGGTGAGCCCCTCTGCAATGGCCATCTTCAGTACAATCGCTTATCTCTTGACTTGAGAACACAAGCACATACTTAAAGAGGTTATGTTGTTGGAAAAATGAAATGAAAGGAAATAAACATTGAAGAAGAGAGTGATATTTTAAATAAACAATTTCTTCTGAATGCATCAATCCATGTTATATTCCATACAAAGTAACAGGATGATCTTTGAGCTTGCTATAACATTTACCCCAAAATACAACATCAAATCCCTGACCACTCTCTTCTCCTATGAGGGTTAGGTGTTAAAGGTTTGCACATGCCTTAGCCCAGGTCTACCTTGAGAAAACGTCTCTGAAAGCTGCTGGTCTGTTCTCCAGCGATAAAGCCGTGGTCATAGCGTGGGAAGACCATCTGATGTGCAGTTCACACAGAGAAGGAGAAACACGACAGGAGAGGACAGGGAATAGAAAGATATATGTGAAATATAAGTGAAAGTTCAGAGTGGTTAAATACAGAAGACGGATAAACCGATAAGCAGGTCGACCGAGAGCCGGGTTCCTAAAGAGAGTGGGACAGATTCGAGGAGAAAACGGAAGCAGGGGGACAGTGGTGGGCGCTGGGGAGGACTTCTGCGGGACAAACCTTCACTGTGAGAATCTGGTTACTGTGCAGATTGGCAAAAGTGCTGTAGTTTGGCGGACCCTGTGGATACAAAGACAGCACAAAACAGGATGATACAATGTTTTGCAATCAAACGGGACATCCAGGTAGAGCAATAGGCAGGCATTTCTTGATACCTTCTTGATATATTCTGTTGAATTGAAAACGTATGAGGTAAATCCAAGTTTGTGAAGTTAGGAAGTCAGAAAATAAATTGGATTGACAATTGTACTGGTGTAATTTTCATTGTGTAAATTTAAAGCATCACTTTTTGATAGTGAAATCTGTTTAGGGTAGGGGTGTGTCTATATAAGCTGGCAAGTCCAGAATGATAACCCTTTGTAGTTTAGTATAAAGGTAAATGACAGGGATATCAGTCTGGTCAGTCCGTCCTCGTTCGCACATGAGCCAAACTCAACAGAACATTAGTTTATTTGCAGTCACATGTTCTTAAGGAGTACGGGAGAGCCAAGAGTTGTTCTAATCAGCAGTTTTACATCAACGGTAGGTGAGTTTTGTGACTTATAATCCTGTTCAAACATCAACACAGAGTGAGTCGCTAATAAAACCGCAACAACAACAACAACAACAACAACAACACAATGTCCACCCTTTGCTGATTGCTTCTGTCGTTACCTGTTTGTTTCGGTTTGCTCGCCCTTGAAACCAGATTAGAGCCTGGACTCAGTCACCAGTACAGCATTGAGTCTGGATTTTTCCAGAAAAGTGACTATGGGGGTGTTCAGGGTAGCACAGGCCTAATATCTAATAGCTGAGGGGCCAGCCGAGGTGCCAGTAACTGTACAATGACAGTTCCATTTAAATTTGACTTAATGGAGTATAATAAATCACCAAATAGTTCAAAAATGTGTGGAAATAAAGACAAACAGAACCTGAAATTGTAAGCGTTCGATTCTCAAATCAAATTTTGCTCCTAAGCCTTAAAAACGTGGTCCTGGTGCCACAGTGTATGAATGTAATTTGGAGTACCTTTTTCATGCAATATAAATCTTACACTTGCTGACATTGGAAAAACAATCTATCATAAAGCCCTCGTCACCAGAAGAGCCAGTCCATGAAGCCCCAATCAAAACCATTGGTGGGAACTGGGAAAACTGAATTATATGATTAGATACATAAGATATCTACAGCAGCATCATAAACCCAAAACAGAGGTCGCAGATGCTCATGAGTTTCTTGTTAACAGGCTGCGGTGAGCGCTGGATCTTCTTCTCACCGCACACCCCTCCTCTTCATTCTTTAACTCTTCCCTCTGTCACATCCACTCGTTTCACACCGCCGTGACACGCTAACACACACACACTCTTCCAACATCCCGTCCACAATGTCCTGGCCAAAAAAGCGGGGTCTGTGCCTGTGCTTATCGTATAGCGGGCCAAGCTGGTTTCAGGCCGATATCGAGCCCCGTCCAGCTCTGGTGGACTACAGCGAACGAGGAAAGAGAAGATTTGGCTCGAGACGAAACTGCAACATGGCCCGTCTTTCAACGTGGCCACAATTTGGAGGTAAGAATGCATCTTCAGCGCGTGGATCTGACAGTATCCATGGACGCTTGCAAAGAACAGCTACCAGGTCAAGGACAAACGTTTTCGGTGGGTGTAAAAATGCTTGTTGAAGAGTAAAGCTTGTAAAATCCTTCACTTAAAACATCAACAATCACAGCACACCTATGACAAAAGTGTTCAAACTTTGCGACCTCTTTGCCTTCTACGATATCTGATTACATTTTAATGCCTGTTATCCTGTGCCCGATCGAGTGTGACAAAACCAGCGGAGAAGATGGATGGACAGGAAGTGAAAAGCCGACAGAGATGCATGGCCACTTCCTGTTATCCTCCGCGAGATTACCCAGGTCAAAGATCAGCGATGGTTGGGTGTTGGCTGAAACAACATTCTATAGGTCCACACATGAACTGTTTCGACAAACACACCGACCACAGATCTGATTTCATTTAGGAGACTTTAGATATTACGCCGTGATCTGTCTCAGCGCACAACAACCAGCAATGACATTAACATTTTGCCTGTGCGTTTTAAGGTTTATCGATTCAGACCGTCAGTGTATCCCGGGACGAGTTTTGAAATGGTCTGACCCAGTGTCGTAATCGTCAAACATGCTCAAATCAGACACTTTTTTCCTCCTGCCTCCGCCACATTTTGTAACAGGTGGTGACAGGAAATGTTCCAGTCTCTGCACGTTCCGACAGTCCTCCTCTTGTTGATATTTATTTGTGGATAACTTATACTTAATATATGGCAGTCAACTTACCACCATTTTTTGAGTTCATATCTCCGGTTCCAATACTGATGGTAATAAAACTAAATCCGCTTAAAACGTCCAGACTGCCTCCAACGTTCTATCTACACTCTCTTGGTCTGTGCACTTTAAACCTTCAACAACAGGTACCACAATGAAGAGGTACTGTTTTTCATGTCTCATGCGAGTTCTGGTTAAGTGCTATACTGGATACCTGATGACTGTTTTCAAACTGTAAATTGTATGGTGTCCTGTGCGTACAATTTTATATGTCTTCATTTATTCCATTTTGATCCTTGTTTCACTGTTTTGATGTCTGTGATGCCCTTTGAGGCGACGGAAATAAATTGAAATTGAAAATGAAGGCGAACCACTGCAGGTGAATAAGGAAAAAATAGAGGGAGATTCAAATTTATATTTTAATTTTGTTGATATATTACATACAAAGATTTGTTCAGGATTTTGGATATCTGGTTTAGGCTTTGAAATAAGTTATTAGTGAATAAATCTGTAAAATTTCAAAAACTCAATAAATCAGGTTAGGAATTGAATATTGAAGAATCCTTGTGTAAAAAAAAAACCTTTGAAATGTTGTTAAGTACAAGACTGAAAAGTTAGGAGTCTGTAGGTGCTACTAAAGTGGAGATGTTGTTGCTGCGATGCATTTTTAGAAAATAGTCATTGAAGTTATAATTTCCCATATAGTTCTATGGATGAACTTTGAATCACTGCAATAATAACACTGCTTATTGTTAAGATAAGGACTTATATTTGATTCCAGGTAAAATAAAAGACTTTTGCCTGCAGTGTCTCCCCTTAAGCTCCTCTATATTAGAAAATACTGTATAATAAGTGCTAAAAAAAAAAGCTAGTTTTGAGTCTAACTCCTCTCTTCAGATGAGTGTACTGTACAGTATATACAGAAGAAGAAATCAATGTTAAAAAAGAGCCAACATTCAGCATTTGTGAAGTACTTGTTTGAACCAGATCTGTGCTAGAAAATATTCAGAATTTCTCAGCAGCAGAAAGTAGCCAAAGGCATCAAAGCCCCTCACCCCAGTCCAAGGACAATATTTAGCATTTGGACAGCCACTGTAGCACACTCTGCCAGAAAGGCTTTAACTCTTGCACAAACATGAACCTACAAATCTCAAAGACTTCTTTCACACATCAAATGCTTTACATTGAATAGATGTCATGTTATGTTTTTGAACCGCATCATAAATCTGACTGGATCTTTCCAGTGCACTCTGCATCAAAACTAAGCCATTAGCCATTACCATTAAGTAGTTCGCCAACACTCAACTTTGCGGTACAACTTTGCCATGGTCTAACATTTGGATTTATGGTTTTGATGACAACAAGATCCAGTTTTTGGAGATGATTTTGGCGCGAGTACTATGGGTGGCTTCACAACTTGGGCAGAATAAATTAAACATTTAGTCCTTGGGAAGTTTATTCATTTTTTATGGCTAGTGGTTGCTGGTTTTGCTGACAGCATGTTTGGCAATCGGACATCATCAATCAGTTGTGAATCCTACAATATATTTTTTGTTTGTTTTCAAAATATCAACTACTACTAGTATAAAGGGACATTAACGGCCCAACACTACATGTCCCATTTACCGGAGCATACCATTAGTACAATAGGGACATAACTCACAGGGTGAAAAACCTGGATGACGCAGATTCTATGCTATAACACTGCAGACTACAGAGAGAGAGAGAGAGAGAGAGAGGAGTTTTTATGATTACCTCAAACAATGACAGTTTACTTCTAATGGTTCTAAATGATGCATTCTTATAACTACATCATACCCCTTAGACTTTATATTTGTAGAAACTTAAAATAATGCATCTGCCTACAAAATATCCTCAGTGGAGGTTTATGGAAATCTCTCAGTGACGTTCACTGGATTGTGGGCCGGTGGTTTGAGTGCACAAGAGGGGGACTGAGTGAACATCCAGGAGTGCTGAAATATATGTGAATAATACAAAACACCAAAAATAGATTTTGCATAATGTAGGAGTTTAAAATTGATCTCTGGAGTCTTCACCAGGACTCTTTCTAACTTACATTGACCGTACAGCATACAACAAAGAAATATGTATGTAAGAAAAAATGAGGTAACGGTGCATATTTCGTTGAATCCAAACCACTACCTGGAGACTCATTTTTAAACCACACCGAAAGAACCAAAAGATAATTGCCTGATCCCCTGATGGAAGGAGTAACATTACATGAATAGACCACTCCAAAAGCTGATCCATGCCTCAGGGGACGCCGCAAAATGGTGTCTGGTTAAAAATGGCACTCTTGGCCCTCTGCCTTCACCCAGCCTCGTCCTGTTTGGGATGAGTAGGTCATTTTTAATATAATGTTGGCTCATAATTTAGCCTCGAAGGCTGTGGGCAGAGTGAAACCTCATCAGAGACTGGATCCTGTTGCTGGCGCAAACGCACGCGAGTTTGAACATTTAAAAGTGTTGAGCGTTACGTGGACGCAGCTCGTAAACCTGTAATCAGTCAGTATTTACAGTGTGGTTGTGTACGAAGGAGTTTTTCCACTGATGCGAGAACGAGGAAGTAGTTTTTCAAAAGTTGGATGACACATTGTGCCAGTTACAGTATTAGTTTATGTTGGTTTACGTCTTGTCTGGGATACTTCAGGATTGGGTTTCAGTTTAATCATGCTCTTGTTGATTCATCAAAATAGATAAATCTAGCTTTTGTTCAAACATGCAGTCCTTCATAACAATTCATTCGGAGTTGACTGTAAACCAAAAGAACATCACTGATTTTTGAGGGTCGCTAAAGGTCGTCAAACAAAGAAACAAAATGCCTTACCCTTGGCCCGACATCTCCTCTGTCGCCCTGCAAGAGAGACAGGAAAATCGGTTTTGTCAGCCTTCAGAGCTACTGTATGGAACACATCTAGGCATGCGCTGCTACTGTTGAGCCGTAGTGACAGGCTATACTGTAACTAATGCACACATATGGGAAGGAAGCAACACCGGGGTCATCTGTGTGCCTGTTGACATCGGCTGCATGAATCACTCGATATCTGCCATAATTACGATGATGTGACACTTTCGAGCTCTGTGTGGCGCATGTTCTCATCTCTAAAGCTGTGCGGCAATGATTACGAAAAGCCACGATCTGTGCGCGGGCATGAGCTGTCTTTTACAATCCAGCTCCATCAGACTGGCCTCTGCTTCTGACATACGCTATCTAACTGTTGCTCTTATCCGAAAAACCTTTATTCGACGACCGCCTGGACTCACGTCTTGGAGCACTCGCAGTTGCAGAAAACATCTTGGAATGAGCAGCCTGAGGTTCATGAGAGAAAAAAAAATCTAACATCTGGTTATCAGTGAACGCTATGGAGGGACTTTTAACCTGTTTAGGGCCCTGACGTGAGAAAGTGAGTGAAGATGCAAACGCCTATGGAATGATTTGTTATCGTAGAATTGATGGAGGAAGTCTAGTATCGTTGGACAATTTAGACTTTTATGTGACTCTAGAATTGAACTGTAAAGGTCACTCCCTCTGATTAAATAAGTCTACAAAAGACCTCTAGAATGAGTAGTATGCATCTTAGAGATGAAGTAGCAGCAGAGCAAAGACAAATACTTCAACGATAGAGCTATCTAAACATGCTAGAGCATAAAAGACGCTTGACCACCAACTTGATCAGAACAAGAAGTTTGTTGAAATTGAATACACACTTCAGTACAGTGCTTAACAAATGTATTAGACCAATAGTCACCAATAGTAACAATTTCATGTAATTTTGTTATTGAGTTCCAAATAGTTTGTAGCTGTTCCCAGAGACTTGCTTTGGATGAGACTTCGGTCTGATCAATTTTTGATTTCACTAAATCCCAGATCTGTTCAATGGGGTTCAAGTCTGGACTTTGGCTTGGCCAGTCCATCAGATCCAGCTTCAGATTCCTTTTTCCGTATCCATCAGGCCATAGAAACATAACAAGATACTTTGGTAAACAGAAATACTGTTAAATTATGGCAACACCTTATACTGGGTGGTGGTCTAATGAATTTGTTAAGCACTGTATATAGGAGCGAAAACTAGGGATGGGCAGATATATCGGTGCCGCAGATATATCGGCAGATATTTGCCTATTTTTCAAATATCGGTATCGGTCCGATTGGGAAAAAAATATCGGCAGGGGATTTTTCCATGTTAACTGCCGTTTTTCTACAGCACAGTAGGCAACTGATCTGACTGGGGCAACAGTTTATTCAAATGTGCTGAAATTAGATATAAGCAAAATTACTTAGACTTGCACAAATGACACTTCATGTGTTACTTGATTCTTGTGATACGGATACTGTGTGTTGCAATAACAATAATCCTTATTTTAAAAAGCAGCATCACACACTCACATATATATTTATCAAAGATAACGTCTCTTTAATAAATATACCATTGGACTTCTGCTACCTGAGTCCGCGACGCTGCTTTTTTGAATTCTGAAGATTTTCCTCAACACCAGCACCTCTGACATACATCTTTGGTGTGCCTCCCCCCTCCTTCTAACTTACGGCCGAGCATTAGCTGCCACTATAGACTTGAGTCATATCCACCATCACTACCCTGACTGTAAAACAACGGCAGCTCATCTGAAAGTTTTCAAAAACACATACCTTTTCTCCCTTGGGCCCGGCCAGTCCCTGTAAGAGGAAGCAGATGACAGGAGACAGTTGGTGCACGTAAATCAGGTACAGTATGAGCGACATATATCGTCATCCGCCTCCAGACTTTAGCATGAAGTGTTCAAAGACGTGATAATCGAGCAGCTGATACTTTTCATGCAGCGACTAAAGCGCTCACTCACACAGACGCTGCACAGGAGAAGGATCTGTCTGGGGGCAAAGACAAGGGCTGGTACACTTAATAATTGAGGCACATTTCATCAAGTGCTACTCTGCTAGTATGATTATTGTGGTTAACCTTTTTACTTTTTAATCCCTTATCAGGGATTTTGTTTATAAGAAAAAGATTTGTTCTAAAATAAGCACACCATTATAACAGCTCACAGTAAGATAATGGTGAGAATTTTAGGACTGAAGGTAAATCATCTTTGCTGGTAATTGCATAACATCGCCAAAGGAAGAATCCCAAAAGAACCATGTGCAGCGCTACATTTGTCACAATAAAACACCGATAAAAAACAAAGTGAAACTGGCAGCGCGTGGAATTCATCTTTTGTTAAATTTATTTTTAACATAGGTTTTTAACTAAAACAACAATTCAATGAATATAAAACATACTGTACATACAGTATAATGCTTTGTTTCTTTTTGTGTGAAATTTTGGACAGTACTTTTTGTAAGATTGAGAAATTCTCCGTATTTTCTTCCTTTAAATTCTGATAATCATGAATAATTGTTTTTTTCTCACAATAATCGTGACTCAAAAATGTTGAATCGTGGCATCCCTAATGGGAAAACACCTCAACCAGGGAGATGTGTGATTTCAGAAGTTCGATGGCCTCAGTTATTTTATCTTGGCCTGTTGTGATATGGATTGCAAAAAATATAATTGGCGATATCTAAAATAATCTAAGCATCATGGTGAGATTAGTTGAAAAAACGACGGCCGGTGTACGAGTAAAGCCAAAAAAATGTCACCCCATAGTTGTGCTCATTTTTGGCACCAATGTTACTCTATACTTTAGTCCTCCATGTTCTATATAAACAGAAAACAAGATAGCAGCTGACCAGAGACACATTTTCAGGATGAAGAAGTCAAGTTTTCAGACAGACAAAAAAAAAACACGTTTTTATCTAGCACCATTTTGAATCCCTGGGCAATTTTGTAAAGTGCAGAGTCAGCAGTTTTAGCTAATGCTAACTTAGCACTTTTTGACACAAATTTTCGACGCGACCTTACATCGCCCCCCGGAGGCCTAGAAGAACATGAGTGGGCTTGTTTTAAAGCCCCAACCCTCCTCCTTCCAATGCAAAAAAACAGTCTCTATGACATTTGCTCGTTGGCGACGCGGGTGTCGTGGGTCTCATATCGCGGACCCGGGATATGAGACTCCAGAGAG
>OMNZ01110234.1:3692-24855 GCA_900303255.1 Lesueurigobius sanzi
AGAATTTGGGAGAATTAATGTCATAGTTTATTATATGGGATTACAAGTCTAACCTCGCTCCTTCCAGAATAAAAACCCAATCAGTCTCTTAATAAGGCTCTTGTTTAAGTATCTTCTTCTCGTAGGAGGCTATGTACCGTATATTATAATGTTTTTGTTGTTGAGGGGATCAGTCCACGATGCAATACGTGATCAGAGAAACAGAAATGACTTCAACACAGATTCACAGCTTCACCGTCACCCCTCCCTCTGTCCCCCGCTCTCCTCTGATTATCGCCAATTGCTTAGTCAATCTCATTCATAAGGCACTTTGCAATGTCCATTTATGGTGAAATGGAGGCGTGGCAGAGGCATGTCGTGGGGAGGGATCATGTACGAACACTTTCTCCACAGGTGGGATCAGTGAAGAGGAGATTGCGTGCAGATGTGCGTACCAGCGTTTACGGAGGGTTTTATAAGTCCCAATATTTTTCTCCATACGTGAAGTTTGTGTTTTGTTCGTACGTACTATTGTAGTCACGATCTCATGCACAGTTTTATAAATGAGACCCCAGATCAGTATTTCTTAACCAAACCATCACCAGCATCAGTGCGTTATCTTGGTGGTTTAAGTGCTTTATATGGATTGAACTTAGAAATCTCATTTATAGAGTTCTTCACTGGAAAAATTATAGTGTGTTTTAGAAATTATAGTCATGGAGATATTGTTAAGGTTTCGTGGCTTTTGTTCCATTTCAGAGTAAGGTGAAATTAATTTTGCGGTAACTCCACAACTCTCCTAGGCAGAGTTTATAGTTGTGGCCAAAAGTTTACATATGGTATGTAAACTTAAGCATTTCCTAGGATATGAATGATAACACAAAAACCTTCATTTCACTCATTGTTAGTGGTTGCATGAAGCCATTTATTGTAATTTATTGTTTGTTTATGCTTTTCAACAAGAAACTACACAGCCACAACCACTAACCATGAGTGGAAAAAAAGATTTTTGTGTTATCATTCACATGCTATGAAAAATGGGGGAAAAGATTAAAAGGGTATGTAAACTTAAAAAGGTATGTAAACTTTTGCCCACAACTGTATAGTTAGTTACTACAAATATTACAGTCACCTAATAAAATACACAACATGAAGCCTGTTTTTGGTCTCAACTCAATTTTGCCAAAATACGCAGATACTGCACTTTTCCTTTGTACGGCAGCACAGATGTCTGAGCGTTTTATGGAGGTCATGCTCTCATGATTTAACTCAGCCGTCAGATTGTGTGCATTTGGTCAAAATACTATGCACCAACACCCCATATATTCAGCAATGGCTTTGACTGTTTTCATTTCAGTTAAGTTTTAAAAAATATATTCATTACCTTCCATTGGATAATAACGAAAACAACACAGTGGTAAAGATATGCAAAGTTTTCAGGTGCAGGATTCATGAGCAATTGTGAAAATAGCTGTAATCCTGTATTAAGAAGGTAACACTTTTAGAATATATTTTCCACTCAGTTAAAATAGACTGGGTGTTTTTTCCTCCATAATCTGTTCAAACCGGCTGTGCAATTGCTATTACTAACTTTCCTATATTTAGCTTTTGTAGTTTTCAGCTCAGCCCGCGGTGGGTCTTGAGAACAGGCCCTGTGCAATACCAGATGCCTCCATATTTGGACACGCTGATACAGACCAGGGATGAGACTCTCATACCGTCCCTCCTATGACTGCCCCGCCCCATCATCTCTGCCCCTGGACACTTTCCATCCCCTTACGAATTATGCTGTTCTCTCTGCCCTCTCTCATCCCTTTACAATCACACACACGGTCAGTTTTATCAGCCATTTTAAGCAGCGAGGTCCAGTCAGTTTTATGTTTAAATTTCAAACTGAACAGCTTCAACAAATTGTGTCGACTTTTTGTTGTTAAATAAAGCAAACACCCCAATTCAGCTGTTGTATCTGACTGCTCCAGATACTACACAATACTGAGGAGAGCAACTATACCTTTGTAACACATTTGAAAAACATTGGTAAAAACTTAACTCAGCGTCAAAACATTTTTTTAAACTTCCCAATCAATGAATTTTCTTCCACCGATTTATCCGTGGATCCCGTCGCAGAGGAAGAACATTTGTTAACCATTGCAGAGTTTGGGAAAGTTCACCATCCACCATGTTGTTGTGAGCAGCTAGCAACGTCCATAGATTTTCTTTAGCTAAACTAGTATAAATAAGTAAATAAGAGCAGAGGAGCGATTTGTAAAACTGATAATTCACAAGTAGAGCATGCATCTTAGATATGATTCGTTCTGTAATAGTGCTTTATGGCAGTACAAATGTTAATATTTAACCAACTAATGTAAGACAATCATTGTGGAATAGTAACAAGACAAAGGGTCAAATCTGAAAATACTGTAGATCTAGTTTTAGGTTACTCTTCACTTCATTGCCACTCATTTTACGAAATCAACCTCTCCTTTACAATCGGAATACTGTAATAGTTTAGTACATGAAGGACCCTGCACACACCCCTAACGGCCTAATACAGAGTGTGGGAAATCCTTGGGAAAGGGTCAGGAGCAGAAAATATGCTGCTCTCCCTAATCTTCTTCTGTGCCTTGTCACACAAATCTTCTCTTTCAGGGGCCAGAGCTTTGCTAGCTTTTTATGGTTAAGACCTGCCCGGCGCACGCAGTAGGGAAACTAGCTGCTGATTATCATGTATTAGGAAATTCATAACAGGACTTAAAATATAAATGTAGAGAGCGTCATGTATTTTTTACATTTCTGTTGGAACTAGAACTCCTTTTTTGTTCTATCTCCAACACATGAAACATATGAATATACAATACTTCTGAAGATGTATTTGAGTCTTTTCACCTTGGTTAAACTCATTCAGACATAAATGAACAAAGAATAGAAAAACAACACATATATTCAGACTAAATGAGTAAACACTTGAGGGACAATCCATCGTATGGTTAGTGGCATTGAATTATACAGATCTGCAAAGCGCCAACTTCTGTTCCGGAGAGGACATGATAATGTTATTAAATCAGAGAAAAAACCATGATGCGACCGACTTGTCTGCACTCTGTAAGTAACAAGTAATGAGAGCTTTTTTGGAAATGTAGTTGAGTAGAAAGTATTATATTTATTTGTCAAATGTAGTGGAGTAAAAGTAATAAGTTGTCGACAAAAATGGAAATGTGAAAGTGCCCATTTGGGCAGTTGGTCTTTTCTGTCCAGGGCGCTAAACTGTGGAACTCCTTGTCTCCTGAAATGAAACAGGCTGTAGATCTGGGGGCTTTTAATAATGGCCTTTTTTAAAAAGGGATCAAGTCTGCAGTCATTTTTAGACTGCTTTGCACTGCACTGCCTGAATGGTAATGTAAATGTTATTTATTGCGACTGTGTCTTGTTCTTTAAAAGCCCTTCTAGGGACGGACATTGCAAATTAGCCTTGGCTATGAATGTTGTAGTGTGTCACATGTTGAAACATACTTGTCCCTATCAAATAAATAAATAAAATAAAATAAATAAAAATACTACTAAAGTAAAGTACAGATCCTCAAAAACTCTCCTTAAGAACAGTGCGTAAGTAGATTTACTTTGTTACTGCCCACTGACAGTGGCCTTGACATAAACTCCAGACTATTATGGGAAGAGGGCCCTTATACGTATTATTATTTTGATAATGAATCAACAAAAACATTTTGGTTGTAAAATGTAGCTTATCACTATTTGAGACAAGTTGAGGATAATCCCAAGGTTAAGGTTTCAATCTATTTTTAGAATTTAACAGCTCAATTTCCTTCTTTCTTAAGAACCTTATGACTTATATTTTTGACACAAGCAACAGTGCTAGGGAAGCTCATGTTTTTTTTTAACACACTTGAGTATGCGCTCTCTATACAGTTTTATCAACTACAGCCGTTTAACACATCAGCTGCACCACGCTGAACTATAGGTAACAACAGACAATGCAAAGATACATCAACCACCTACTTAAGCAACTCCACAGGAGGCACGTCTGCTGACAAAAGTTTTATGGCCATCGACACTGGGAAAAATGTAAGGGGCTATAAGAAAAGGCCACTTTCTAGGTTTTTAGTTGTAATGCAAGACCTACATAAGACTTTTTAAACTATCATGTATTCAATAACTGACAAGACAAAGAGTAAAAAAGATTCTACCCACTTTGTTATTAATACCAATTAAACTGTGATAAGAAAAAAGGCAGCAATGAATATCCTGAGGTTTAATAAAATAAAAAGATATCCACTACCACTACAGAACAATACATTGACAGAGTCAGCAGCAGTTCACAGATCCACAGACATTGGCCATGTCTGGGTTGGGCTTCGTTATCAACAACCAACATGCGCACACAAAGACCTGTGACTCGACACATTCTTGAGCAACAGAAAAGTCAAACATTTGGTGAAATATTTGGCAACGATAGTGCAGTGTTGGTCAGTAGTACCTAAGTAAATTTGATTTAGTACTGTACTTGATTATACTTACACTGAAAGATAAATATAGTACTTTTCCACTTCACTACCTTTCTAGAAAGGGCCAAAGAACAAAGTGTATAATTGGCTGCGTTCCTTGTGTAATACAGTATAAAAGTCATGTGCCACTGACTCATGACAAGGAGGAAAGATTTGTCCCCATTGCATTGCCGTATTGGTGGTGAATTGGTCATTTACTACAAAGATATTATTCTCAACACTTTGTACTTAAGATAATAATTTTAATTTGAAAATATTAATAATAATACCTGATATTTTTTCTAGAACGGTGCATCTAATTATGAAGCATTTGTATCAATTTCATGATAGTTTAGTTTGCATTTCTGTGACAATGACCCTGAAAGTTGTAAAGTGTAATTGTAAACGTATCCCTATTAAGAAATGGGATGCTAGAAATGTTTTGAAATCTTGTCAATTAGAATTTTTTTGTGGATCCCTAATACATGCTCCAGGGACCTCCGTTTAAAGTGGGATGTGTTTAGATATCACGCTGCATAACTTGACAGGGGAAAACTTGTTAACCCACTAATACTGTCAAACATGACAAAGAGAAACCACCCCTGATTTAAAGCTTTGAAGAGAGTAAGGGCCCGTACCCAAAGGAGTTGGCCTGGTTATAGTTAAGTCTGTGCCATTTGCGGCTGCATATTTAGGTGACAAGTTTGATTTAGCACAGACTAGCCAGCCTCTGGGCTTCCCACTGCAGCTCGCTATACAGGAAGGACACTCAGACATCTACTCACCCAAAGAACATACATTTGTAAGGAACACACACAGACCTATGAGTCAATCCCTGTTGTGATATTGGGCAATTATACAATAACTTGATTAATTGCTCATAATTATCACTGAACACAAAGTGCAGAACTACAAAATGTACCCATTGGTAAGAAAGTTACACAGAATTGCCTCCCAAACATTTTCTCATGAAATGGCAGTTATTTATTGCATTTCTTATTGCATTGCCTTGCCTATGCTGAAAGAGATCTGTCAACAATCCATTTCACGCTTTTTACGATGTGAAATTCATCACATGGTTTAATGTGCAGGTTAAGTCGTATTACATTATTATTCACTGTGATTGTGACACTTCTGTTTGTCACAGTATTCAATAATGTGCATACCTGAATGCTTAATACATGGCCTCATTCTTTGGTTATTATATCATTTCTACTAGTAACAACTTGCGTGTCTTGCTTTCTAACTGATTTGTGTTCAACTTAACCATTGAAACTATATTTCATGCAGGTCGTAACAAAGGTGTTTTTCAGTGTCATGTGTACATATTCTCAGATATGTAGATATAGCCGGATTTCTTTCTTTATTCTATTCTCACATTTATTATTTTGTTGTTGGTATTTTAGGACTAATTGAGGATTGTTATTTTAAAAATTGTTGTTTTTATTTTAAGATTACTATTTGAGCTACTGTGACAACGCAATTCCCCTTGTGGATCAATAAAGTCTGTCGAAGTCGAAAAGCTATGCCACTTTTAGAGCTGCCTCCGGAAAAAGACAGTAACAGTGTTACACAACAGAGTCCAGACCTGAGGAATAAGTGGGAGGCAATTACGTGTTAACAACAGTAGACTAAACCATGCACATGTCAATCTCATGAGAGTTTCATTTCCAGCAGGATACTAAAAATCTTTACAGCAACATTTTTTTAATGTCCATCCAGATATAACGCAGAATAATGTAGTATACTTCAAAGTAAAGTGATATGAGTGACCAAAACAACTTTGCTATTGACAATCGGTCACATTCAAACTCGTGATTAGCGGCTGCTGCTGGTGGCTGCCATGTTGGATGAGAACCATCAATCGCACATTGATGCAGCTGTCATCCATCATGGCGTTGCCCAGTCAGTCCCAAACCAAAAGCACGGAAACGACTAAGGTGTGACGCCCTGTGAATGTAACCGATATTACATCAAACTGGCAATCTGTTGATAAAATTGTGTACTGTACATTTTATTCAAATGATCAAATACATATATGTATAATAAGTTTTCTGGGCTGCTCATTAGATTGCCAAATTATTGCAATGCGGTGCTGCAATATCCACATTGCAAGAAGCCACGATATATTTTATTGTTATCATTATTAGCCTTTTTTAAATTTAGCTTTTTTATCCTATTCCAGTATTATTAGGAATGTTTGAAACCCTTTTTTCTTCCTGGCTTTTTGCACCCCTCCTGTGTGATCCTGCCCTAAGAGCTGTTGTAACAAGTACATTTCTCCATTGTGAGACCAATAAAGAACTATCTTATCTTATACAGTATCACATACTCACTGTCTTACAGAGATACACTATTTCTTTGCTAACAGTCTAAAACAAAAACACATGGGAACTAAAACATGTGATTTGTAGCCAATATTCTAGTTGTTATGCTACTATAAAATAATCTTCTAAAAAATATACATTCTAAAACACCCTTTTTACATCTTCAATAAAAAGGTTAATTCTACTATTTATTCATCCATCTTAAAATAGCGAAAGAATCATTAAGAGCCAAATTAGAGTACAGACTGACATAAGGCCTGACAATAGAACAGTGATCACAAGAGAGCTAAGATTAGACGGCCTACTAGGAATTCCCTGTTGGACAGACTATTAACAATCTCTGCAGCTTTGGGCCACAGTCGGCATTCAAAGACTATAAAAATACTTTCTTCTTCTTCTTCATCCACTATACAGCATTTCCCCCCTGCTAAAGCTACTCCTTGTGTAATGAACTCCTCAGTGTAATTCAATCCTGAAAATACCTGCTGCACAACAGTTGGGTCATATGTTTGATCTTCTCTTGACTGCTGTGTCACAACAATAATATGTCAACAATGTCCGGTTCATGACATAAGCTTACACCAACTGCATGATCTTGTTTTGTAATGTTAGAATGAATTTGAGAAATGATGCAGCCATAGCAATGTTTAGCACAACTCTGAGCCACGGACTGCTTTGTGATTCCCAAACAATACAAGACAAAACCTTTTTCTTCCTGGTGATCTAATCTCCTGACCCTGTTGCCCAGTCTTCAGTTGGTGAATGGGACTGACAGGAATAACTGGACAGATAACATGTTTGAGAGCAGTATGGACACTCAGATCCCATTAAACACGGCCATACACACTCCTATTTACTACTCCATTTCAGCATATTAATTACACTGCTAACTCATGAGGTAGGTCTATCTATAGACTCAAACAATGTTTTGTGTACAATTTGAAAGTAGTATTGTTATAAGACAACTGATTGATTATTAAGTAACTATTAAGTAACAAACTCTTACTTTAGGAGTTTATCATATTTGGATGGAGCTTGTATAAAGCTGGCACAAAGCAAAAGTTTTGGAGAAATAGACAGGGATAGGGTCCAGAGGGCTCAAAACTGGGACTGTCATGCTTTCCTCTAACCACCACTGATCACAAGTATAGGGCTGGGCAATATGCGACAATCTGACAATTGATATCATCATTGTGGTTTTGTGGGTTTTTCTGCAGCTCTTTATTGGAATACAGACACTTGAGTTCTCACCCATGATTGGTCCATTTCCAATCATGCTCTGAGTGAGTGATGGCTGAATTTACCCATCTCTCAAACTTTTAAGAGCAACTGGTGCGCAAAAGTGCACAGGAATCATGATGAAACCTAAATTCAAACAAAATGTGTTCTTATTTAAAATAATTTTGTAGTAGGGCTGGGCGATATGGACCAAAAGTCATATCCCGATATATTTAGGTTGAATATCGATAGGGATGTTTCGATACCGATACTGGTATCGGATTTCATGCCGATACCACAGATTTTTCAGGTATCAGTATCGGCGAGTACCTGAACCAAAACCTATCCGATACCACAATGTGTTTTTCTGGGCTTTTTTCTGGGCTCAGCAAACACTAAATCCTCTAATGATCACAGCAGATACATTTGTGTTTTCTTTTTTGCTTTCATTTGATCTTTAGAGTGGAAACAGAACACTGACAGAATACATGTTATATGCAGAATGAGCCATGTGCTATGGGCTTTGGCGTCTTTTTACAGACTTTTGCTAGTGTTTTTATTTACATCGTGGTATCGGAGTTGTACTCGGTATCGGCGACTACTCTGAGTCCAAATATCGGTATCGGATCGGATGAGAAAAAATGGTATCGGAACAACACAAAATATGAATATGATATATATCCCAATATTTTTTCTGCAAAGTGAGAGCTGTGAATGAAATGTTCAGTCAAAGTCAAAGCTAAATATGAGTAGTTTCACCCAAAAATGTATGTCTCAATATACTTAGAATAATATTGCCAAAGTCCTACACAAGCATTATAACCACTAAGATAATTAGGACCAAGTGTAATAATGAGAAATGCTTACCTTTGAGTTTCTCGACTGTGCTTTGGCCTGCTCTCTCTGCCACCCGTCCGTCCTCCCTCATGTAGCGATCGTCCAGAAACTTCACTGTTGATTCAGACAGGTGAACTTTGCCTGCAACCCCCAGCTGCTCCATAAGGTTTGCGAGATTGACGTCATTGGACCACACATCAAACTTGAAGCGCTTCATCCCCAGGATCCCACACAGAACCGTCCCAGTGTGCACGCCGACCCGCATGTTGACAGTCTCACAAGTCTCCTGACAGAACTGTTCAATGGCCTGGATCATGCCGAGTCCCATCTCCACGCAGCAGAAGGCGTGATCTGGTCTCGGCTCAGGACATCCCGCCACACAGTAGTAGCAGTCTCCCAAAGTGCTGATCTTCTCACAGCCGGTTAGCTCACAGAGGCGATCAAAGCGGCCGAACAGATCGTTGAGGAGACCCACGAGGGCTGGGGCTGACTTGTTAGCGGACATTTTAGTGAAGCCTACGATATCTGCAAAAAGGATGCTGACTGGCTCCATCCGTTTCATGTTGAAAGGTCGGAATATGATCTGACCACGTGGGATAGAGGTCTTCTTACTCTTGTGATTGCTGTGGTTTTTGGGGCTTGTGGCACTTTGTGACTGTGACCCTGCACCACCTCCTGGACCCCCCACTGATACAGCAGAGGCAGAGCATGCGCCGGAGGAATAACGTTTGCCAGAGTTTTCTCCACTGCCAACTTCATCATCTCCCTGCTTCATCAGCTCGTCCGCCACCCGCCGGGGCATGACTGAGTGGATCATCCTCTCTTTCAGGGCTTTCTCCACCTCCAGGTCCTTTCCGTGCATTATGGCCTGTCCCACTTTGAGGAAGGTGCTTCGGGAGCGCACCTCCGACATGATAAAGAGGTGGATACCAATGACATGAGCACACAGATGGAGTAGGGCTTTACCTGGGCCCAACCAATGGAGAATGTCTTCTTCAGTGGTGCCGTATCTCCCCTGAAGCAAAGGCAACCATCCAAATGCCTCAAACAAGATGGAGTAGAGAAGCCCCAGGAGTATGGAGGCATACAGACGCACATGAAGGACACTATACAGCAACAGCAGAACCTCCATACAGAGGGAAAACGTGCCCACAGGTGAAATACATGGCATTATCGGAGGCTTGCTTGATTGATAGGATGCATTCCCACCGCCTGCCCACTCCAGCTCTGTGTAACCAGCAGTTTGTGTTTGGGGAGATAGAGTCATTGCAAATGTGACTGCAATAAGAAATAGGGAGGTTTGGTCATATAGCCGTGTATACGGCTGGGTGAAGGTGAACACAAACAAGAGCACAAGAAGGATCAGGAAACAGGCAGTTGGGATGAGAAAGGTCATAGGGTTACAGCGGTCATTATTGACTCCAAAATACACACCCCAAAGGACAGAGGCCACTGCCAGGTAAAAAAGGACATAGCGAAAGCGTCGTTGTGTCTGGGGAAAGCACCTCTCCTGGCAGGCTTCCTCTAAAATGGGTGAATCAAACTTGGGGTCCCAGCACTGGGCAGCTGACCTTTCAAACAACGGAGGTGCCTTTCTGTGCACAGTGGAGGCAGTGGTGACAGCATGTCTGGAGTCTGAAGAGCTGCAGCTGGAGGAGATGCTGTATTTGTGGAGGTTGGTTTTACTCACAGCATCACTGCCTCCAGATCCTCCGCCACGCTCGCCAGCTGTCAGTGACTCCTGTCCATGCACGTGTGGGGCACTGTTGGTTATCCGCACGGTCACAGCACCATCCCCACTGGAGTCGCAGCTGACTTCCGTGCTGTGCATGAGAAGCTGCCGGTGTTGTTGCAGAGTGGCCATATTGACTGGTGTGACGCGGTAAAGGGGAGGCAGACGACGCGTGAAATATTAATATTATCTTCTGATTGCGCTCAGGAATTTACATGACTTGCGTGGGCGCCGCGTGTGCACGTGTTGCACGGTGAAAGAGGGAGACAGGTTTGTTGGAATAGTCACACTGCATGAATGACAAACAAGGCACAGACGTCTTTTCTACGCACACCGCAGCCTGACGACTCACTCACATAAGACGCACCGTTCCAGTTTCTTGAGTAGTTCATTATCTGGCCCCGGCTCTGCGTCACTACTCACATTACAAGTACCCCTCTCCAAAGAGGCTCTGGTCTGAGCCAGGCGTCTCTCCAGCTGCGGTAAAAACACTGTCATCACTCTTTCTGCCTCCTAAAATCAACATCCTTCTCGGAAAGCACTGCTTAGTGATGCAACTCGATTTTACGCCCTCATCAAGTAAGTCCTGAGGCTGCTTGACTGGAAACGGTCTTCTGTGTGCAGCACGCGACGTCAGAAAATGTCCAGATGATTATTTCCAATAAACCCTTGATTGCATGGAAAGACAGCGCAAAGATCCAGCTCCTCATTCATTGAGCAGCTACAAATGACAGTCAACAGTTGGAGCTGCGCAGCAAGTGGCATAAAAGTTGAACGCGGCCCCTTCCTCAGCCACACAAAATGACATTTAAAGTACTTAAACGTCACGCAGTGTTGCGTTCAGCATCACAAAAATAATTTATCTAACGGGTCTTTGAATGCGATTGAAATTAACAATGCGCCATTACACAGTAATCCGATTTTGTTTTGGGTGATAATTGCACAGCGTGGGCAAAATCTTGCTTCAAATTACAACTGATGTCAATGCGTAAAACAGTTCTAATCATTTGACTGTTGTTTACCTCCCATTGCACACTTCATAATGCAAGAGTCGACGTGTTAAAAACTTCCCAACAAAACTTCCATGAGCGTTTATTTCTGGCGAAATATTAAAGCTTGCGGTGGTGATCCGGAGTCCAGTCCGAGATCCAGATCATAAAAGGCCTGACAGGCAGGCCTATCCCCACGGAGCCAGCACCGTTCTTTCCTGAACTCCCTCTCCGGATCTCTACACTGTATTCCCCCTCTAGCTTCCAATGTGGGGGTCGGGTGAAGAATGTGCTATTCAAAGACGCGTAAGCCAAAAAGAGAAGCGCAAAAAATACCATCCACTGGCTCAAATTAGTGTAGGTTTGTCTCTGCTGGGAGTGTCTGCAACTTGTTGCGCACAGTTGGCAAAACATAGAGCTATGAGGAACAGCCTTGGTCGGAGCAGGCTGGTCTATAAATAGTGATGATCAAAACTCTTGCAACAGCACAAAGAAATAATGTTTTTATTGGCGTCCCTTAAACTTGAAAATTTCACAAAAGTGAAAACGAAACACGCACGATATTTTTGAGTTAGTAAAATGGTGGTAAACGGCGTGCAAAACGTCAGCGACACCCCCTCCCCTTTCGTTTACAAAATCCTTCCAAACTTTTTTCCCAGGCCGTATTTCCTGCGTTCAGAGTAGACCCAATAAGGAGGCTCTGGATAGTTGGAAGTCAGGCTGGATTTCCTCTCTTCTCATTCCCCAAGGAACAAAATTCACAGTCCCCAGAGAAGACAAGTAAAATCCGTTTGAACGCGCCTCTCGGATTGTCGAGGCTGTCCTAAAGATATCTCAGCGTCTGTGGCAGTTCTTTGGTCGGGGCAGCACTAGTTTTGCTGGCATGTATGAGTCCCAACAAACTGTGCGCTTTGGCTGCAGTGCGTCCTCTTCCGTTCGCTGCTGCTCGACTCCCTTTTGCCCGATGCCACTGAATGGGCTCGGGGCAAATCAATAAATAAAAAAGCAACAAGGACTGTCCTTCCGTGTTATTCAAGTAAACGTAATACCTCTACGACTGGATCTGCTCCCATCGCTGCGCTGCGTCGGAAATCCTCCCCCAGCTGTTGTGGTCTGGGGGACCCAAGTGTAAAGCTGTCGACTTGGAGGTCAAACACGAGTTCTGGTTTGGGTTTTCACGGTTGTCCCGGCTATAAAAAAAAGAAAAAGAAAAACATGCATTAACAAAATACGTTAACGTAAAAATGTGTATCTTTTATATTTATTTTACACATCTATTTTAAAGACGGTCTCGCGTGTATGTGCCTGAATTCTTTACGTTTTTGTTTGGATAATCAAATATTGGCTCATCAAATTGTCTGTAAATGATCAAAAACGTCACACTGGGCTTTTCCGTGCTTTTAAGGCTTTTCCGACCGACTGGACATATTAAGCTGGTTATAAAACGCTCTCCAATAATATGTCAGCAGCAGCTAAACACGTGTCTGAATGCGATCGATTGGATTAAAAATGTTGGCATACGACAGCTGTAGTAGCAGTTAGCAATGGTAAGCTAACTTTCAATTAACTTTTAACAGCATTGTGTAGCCCATCAATTAGTATCCTATTGTAGCATTTGCTTTTAAATATTTTATACCACTAAAACCAACGCAGAAACTATCCAAGTCAATGAGCAAACCTGACAGAAAAATGTGTCGACCGATGAGATCAGGGGGATGGGACACTTGGGCCTTTACTTTGAAACAAATATTAGATCTACTTCCGGTTTCTGCCATTGACACCAAAATCAAAATATAAAATGTGTAAGACCCGGGTAAGACCTCTGTAGCTCTCCCAAAGCCAACTACTTGTATATTATTTGTAAATAGCCTAAATAATTAAAGACGTTCATTAAGTGTGAAAATGTGATTGGCTCATAAATCTGAAGCCATATTAATTAATGAATTCATTCATTCATGTTTGATGTATGTATTATTATTTAATATAGACATAACAATAATCGTAACAAAAATTTAAAAAAAGAAAAAAAGTTAACTCGTAATTACGAGATAGTATCATTGTACTGACTACAATGAAGCATTAAGCCAGATGCATTGTCTGTAAAGTGCAAGTGTTGTAGGACTGCTCATTTTCAACACTTGTCTATAGGAGGCTTTTAGGCACACAAAATCACATACAAATCATCAGTTTACATTTCATAGAGCAATTGCCATTATGTGCAGCTCTGGCTCTTCTTCAGACACTGTTTCAGACCTCTATTAATGCTGTTTACAAATTCATTTTGCGTTCTTATATTTTGGTCACTTTAAAAGTGAGATGTATTGCTTTTGCATAGTATAAAGTTAAATACATAAAAACCAATATAGATTTTTTTTTTTTTTTTTCCCCAAATCGTAGTATAGAAATACAGTAGGCTATAACATGAAAATATGGCAGGGGGTACATAGCATTATACAATTTCAAATATATTGTATTCCGTACATATTTTAAAGCCGTTTTGTTTTCAGATACGTGCAGATGACAGCTCGCTGTGTGATTGGTGGCTGTCATCTCTCCAATTAGGCTACAGTATTTTGATAATTGTATTTTAACAAAAACACAAAGGTTAATGTTTCAATCTAATATGTCTGTGTGTTTATGGACTGTGCTGTACGCTCCATGGCGCGTGTGGAGTGTGCATGCCCGCACACGCGCATTCACTCAGGTTGAAGGGCTTACAAGAGAGGCCTGTTTATTGAGCTGATAAAGCCACACTGTGATAAGTTTGTGTTCACAGACGCAGGAGCTACGCCTGTCTCCTTCTGCAATCACGGTTTATACACAATGAAGTGCAAACATCACTGTATTTTTATGGATAGGTGTGTATTGCAGTTTGTGTGTACATTGTGCATGTATTTTACCTCCAGGTCGAGTAAGGTTATATTTATCTATTAAAATATATTTCATTTTTACAGTTGTGTGCATATGAGCACTGTCTGTCTTTGCTTGTAATAACTTTATGATTTAATAATGCTCCCAGTTGCCCTTTTAGGCTATAGTTCAAATGTAGGCTATTTATGTTGGCCTATTATCATCAATCAATCAAATTGTTTATGTATGGCTCAATGTCACAAAAGAAAGTTGCCTGACAGGGCTGCACGAATTACTGATATAGAATCTAGAACAGTTTGAAAACCTGCAATGACATAACTTAAATGAACCAGACCTTCCCCGGCCCTTAGACCTCGCTCACGACAAGGAAAAACTACAAAACACTAAAACAAAAAAGAGTTTGGATAATAAATAGCCTTCTTGCGCGTAATTCTTGTTTTTTGTAGCCAACCAAAAGACTAGGCTCTCAACGCTGAGGAACTTATTTTCACGAGCATTTTTGGCTCGTGAAAAATGCGTTAAGGCGTCACCTGGTGGATGAACGGTGTAGACAAAATAGACCACCTTTGTTATATCCATCCCTTAGTACGCTATTTCTACATTATTTGTACATTATATTTCAATTTTGTAAAATTGGACACATAGGCCTATGGAGTAACCTAATTATAAGATAATTATATTGTATTGTTATTATATGTTAAATACATGAAATGAAAAAAATAAATAAAATAAAATAGGAACATTGGCGTTCCTTCTTCTATGTGTACATACCACTTTTAATTACTATCTCTTATATTCATAATTAGTCTCACTATTGAACAGGTTTCTTTGTTGTTAATAACGCTTGAATGAATGAATAAATCATCACAAACCAAATATTGGATGGGCCTACAATTGTTTATTTAAAATAATTTGAGAGGAAAAAAAATACAGTATGATCTGAAATAACCCAGGGGTAACCATTATCACGTAATTACCATGTTTAAACCTGGAGCCATTTTGCAGAGGTTTTGTTTCACAATTTAGACAAGAACAATACTCTTCAATAAATATACACAATGCATATATTTCTACAACCATAAAACACAAAAAATGAATGCCATTCATGACCAAACACTGCATGTAACCTGCAATAACAGTCAGTCTCATTAACCTCTTAAGCCCTAGGCCTTTTTCTCCAAAAATCATGTCTTTACATCATAGGTGCACATGGCTAATCTTGGTGTCCACACATTTGGTAGAGTTTAGGGATGACGGTGGAAGTGAAATAAAAATAAATGATGTTGTTTGACAATAAAATGAGGTTGCCATGGGTTTGAATGAATTTCCGCCTGGAAAAAACACACACATTTTCCTGCAAAAAGGCCTTTTTCCTCCCTGTGGTGGAGCAAATAACAACAGAAATGGATAATCCCACATCTGCAACTTTGGAATATTTTTCTGCGTAAAACATGTAGGTCAGTAACTGTATCTGAAAAAAAAGTCCCCATTTTCGAGGACTCTAGGTCTTAAGAGGTTAAAACATACAGAACACTTAAACAGGAGTGAAGGTAAAGAAAAACAGTTAATCAAGAGAGCTGCTGTTTCATACAGAATGTGCAGAAATTAGTTAAACATTTGTTCTTGCATGTTTCACCAACTCACCTTTCTTGTCAAAAATGTGCCATTTGTTTCATGTTAGTTTTTATGAATTTTTAGTATAATGAATACTGCTATGGCATGTTGATGTGTTTTATGCACCAAAGCAGACATAAAGATACCAACATCTACTTTCTTTTGCACATTTCCAATTCTATTTTCTGTGAGTTGCTGGTTACAGCACGCAATACTATCACACGGGATAGTTTCTGTCCTGGCTTCGTCACTGCTTCCTCCAGCGGTTTTTGGGCTTCTCTTCGCAGGTGGGACCCTCACACGTCCCAGGGAAAGGAGGGGGTGTTGGGGCAGGTTTGGGAGGCGTTGGTGTGTCAGGGGTGGTGTTAACGCTGCTGAGTAGAGCTGGGAGGTCCTGTGAGATGGCCTTCTCCAGTTTATCAAGCAGACACCCACCACTCCAGCTGCAGTGGTATGAGAGCTGCTTGAAGGTGGACACTGGGTTCACGCCGAAGAAGTCCTGGTAGGCCTCCTTGTCAGGTAGGTCAAACTTACTGATGTTGGTTTTGGCCAGAATAGCCTTGAAGATGTAATATTTATCTGGATCACTGACAATGTCATGGAAAACCTCATATGGGTCACTGAACCATCCCAGTTTGTCATTGTAGGTCTGGAGGTAGCGGTCCACCAGCAGAGCGTGGATTCGTACTCTGATGCCATGCTGACGAATGAAGGCAATTTTGTTCTCCAGTTGGTTTTCAATGACCTGCGGGAATGAGGAAAAGCATGTGGATAGTCAACTAAGTAAACGAGTATGTTTGTAAATCTGCCTCCCCACACTGTACCTGATTGAGGTCGTCCAGCAGTGAGATCTCTTCCTTCATGAACAGTTCCCGGCTGGTATCCCCGGTGTAGTCCAGAGGCCAGAAGGAGCTGACATACACCCGCGGAGGCTCCGTCACATTAACCAGAGGCGCCATACTCCAAAAAAGAGCCCCGTAGACCCTCATCAGGTCCTGGGTGGACACGGTGTCGGCTTTGTTCAGAATCAGACGCAGCTGTGACTCTCTGCCTTTCATCTGCCGGAAGAGCATCTCCAGCTCTCCACCCACATCCAGCTTTGTGGGGTCGAACACCAGGAAGATCAAATCGGCCCGGTCTATGAACCACTGGCACACTTCATTGTATGGGTAGCCTGTAGAAATGAGACATGGTTAATACAAAGTTAGCCAAAAAGGTTTTCATTTTTCATTTTTTGTTACATTTTATTTTACTACAGGTTCATTTTACTGTCTACTGTCGAAACACTGCTACATCCTTTGGTATCTTTGACTGTCAAGCCAAGTAGAAGTCTTGTTAACACCTAAAATCTTAGATGCCTAACTCATCTCTATAGGGATTTGAGAATACTGTATATTTTTTTTCTGTACTCCCAAAAACCTGAATTAGGCCATAATGTTTAACAAAGAGGTGGTGCATGGCCTCTGTGTTCGAACTGCTCCCACAGTGGAGTGTTTTAAATCTCGTCTTAAAACCCATTTTTATTCCCTGGCTTTTAGCTCCGCGTGAACTGTGTGGTCCTCTGTTTTCTTTTATTTGTCTTTTTACTCTTTTTATTCTTTTATTGATTGATTTTATTATTTTATACTTGATTTTAGAGTTTTATTGTTTTATGCTTTTATCACTTATTTTTTTATTGGCAGCTACTTTTAAGATATATATATATATATATATATATATATATATATATACTTTTCTGTTTATTTAAATTAATTGTGTGCAGCACTTTGGAACTGTAAAGTTGTTTAAATGTGCTATACAAATAAAGTGGATTGGATTGGATTATAATGGGTGAGCTGGGTGGCTCAGTCCAAATTGGTTGTTGTGTCCTTGGGCAACTCGCCCCACTTGGCCTAAATATGAAATGTAGTGTGCAAGTGAGTGAGTGAATGGAGAGAGGCCATTGGCATGGATAGGTAGCCATGTTTTACATTTGTACCAGCTCATCACAGTTATTTTCCCATTGTATATAGAGGACAATGGCAGTGGATAAAGTATGCAATCCCTTCATATTCTTTCTTTTTTCATGCCCAAACATTTGTTGGATTACTGTTGGATTGGGGTAGTAGGTCCACCGTTACCTCTCTCTTGCTGTTTGCGATTTTCGATGATTCCGGGTGTGTCTACTAGAGTGACCCTCTCAAGGAGTTTGTGGGGCATTTCGATCCCCACCAGTCTCTCCAAAAATCCCTGCCCAAATTTCTCCAGAGGTGAGAACGAGCGTGAGCTGTCTGCCGCCATCACTATCCCCTCAACGGTGCGAAACTTCTCTCCGTGCATGATGACCGTGTACTCTGAAGTGGTAGGCTCCGCTCCTACAAAACACAGTGCATCATCACAATCAAAACGGTGTCAATTTTTGTGAAATATTCTTATTTTTACATTAAAAAGTGGCTCATTTATCGAAAAAATATAGCATGCAAAATTTGACTAGATCTATAATACATTTAGTCAACCAATTAATCTAGTTTGAATAATGGTTCTGATTGGTGTGTACTGTCATTGTGTCCTAGGGTAAGACGGCAACCATGTCTATGTATGAATGTGGTGATTGGTGTTGCCTGAGGAGGGGAAGGCAGCCAGTCTATCCCCCCAGGGCAGCTGTGGCGTCAACAGAAGCTTATCACAATCAAGTGTGGTGAGTAAATCACTTACAACTACAGAGTTTGCTTTGAGAAGCTCGTCAAGCTTGTGAGGCACCAAAGACATTCAAGCCGTTACAAATGGTTCTATCTTTTAGCAAATGGTCAAGGGACAAGGTTATATGAATGTGAATTCATACAAGAGGAAGAAATTGAATTCAAAGTTAATGATTTGTTTTTTTTAATTTGTGTTTTTCGTAAAAACACATTTAGTTAGTTTTTTTTTTTTTGTCATACTAAGCTAAAATGTCAATAACTGTGTCTATGCTGTGCATATTCACTTCAAATGTAATTTATTGCTGATTATATCTATGTCTTTATTTGCCTTCTTGTAATTTTATGAAATTGTGAAGCACTTTGTGTATGAATTGTGCCTGGCCTTTGCCTTGCCTATAAGCTGTATCCTGTTCACCTGTGTAGAGCTCTTGTGAGGTGCCGTGAAGACCAAGTAGGTAGTTGATCATTGAAGACTTTCCAACGCTCCAGGGTCCCAGGAACAGAATCATGGGCTTTGAGGTAATTTCACCATCTGCAGTGTTGAAACGTCAATTAGATGAAAAAAAAAACAAGTATGTCAAACAATGTGATTACAGATCATATTTCCCTCCGTGCTTTTCTTATTTTTTTATTCCCCTGTTTTAATTTGGTTCTAGGACTATGAAGCATTATTATAGCTATAGTCCAATTCAAAAAATGGTGGACATTGTCATCTCTCTAGTAGAAAAAAAGAGACGCACAACTCTGTTGCTCCTGACAATTGTTTTTATTGCCAACTCACCAAAGTGGTAATGTTTCAGGCCAAGCCCTTCATCAAACTAAATGTTACCACTTTGGTGAGTTGGCAATAAAAACAATTGTCAGGAGCAACAGAGTTGTGTGTCTCTACTTTTTTTCTACTTGATCCTTTTTTGATTCTGCACGGTCGCTTCTTCTGTGGTTGTGCATGTCCCACTTTTTGCACAGTGTCATCTCTCTTACATCATCGCCATTGTAGTCTAAATTCGCCCACATCAAAACTACTTTGCCTAAATAATAGATCATAGGCTCTGGTGCTAAAAAACAAAGTTGTCAATCATTCTGTCTCACCTTTTGTTCTACATATTAGCTCTATTGCAATTTTTTTTAAACATTGAAACATTTGAATATTGTTAAATTCAATAAATGAAACCAAGTGGATGACTGTGACTTTAAAGCCAAAGTTTCACCTCTCTCCCAATTGACTCCCAATTGTGTAATCTTGACATTTTATGGGGAACAGTGCTCCCTTTTCTTTCGTTTATGTCATTATTTTCTTTGTACTGTTGTGTTGTAAAAATAAAAAAAAAAACAAAAAACAATAAAAAATTAAATAAAGCCAAAGTTTCACCACAAATGATGTAGCTCCTTCACATGGATCCACAACAGTGGGAGCTCACACATGAAGATGAAGGCGCACAGCCCAGGTGTTTGAAATGTCACAGTCACAATCTCTGGCAGAGATTATCCGGTTGTAATCCAGTTGATATATTGGACTTTAATTAATGTACTTGGATGATTTAGTTCTCCATTGTTTGTATATTTACCTGTAACTTCGTATTGCCTCAGCTCATTGTACTTGTATATGTCTTCCATGGGTTTGATGGCTGTGTGGTAGGTGTCCAACAAGTTCTTCAGGGCAGCTAAAGAAATTTAAAAAGAGAAAATTTATGTTAAAAAAAATTGTAATGCCTTTGGGCCATTGATGAAAAAAAAAAAACTTTTCTTTGGAAGTTGGATGAATTAAACCAAGTTATCAAGAAGTTGGCAATGCTGATACGTTTCGCGTGCACGGAAACAAACCCTTCACTTTAGGAGAACAGAGAGGCTTTCATACAATGGAAGAACACAGTTGTACATGTGTCCTGATTAATCACCTGTCTAAAGACTTGCACACACACACAGTCCCGGGATCCCCACATCAGGAAGCAATTTCGTGAATACTTACGGCTCACAGGGTACAATGTGAGCTTCTCATATTGATGCATGTGATATCTTCCAATAAATACTATAAGTAAAAGGGAAAGGATCTTATAAAAGCTCAATTACTGAAGTAGATTTAGAAATGCTGGGTTGGTGAATTAAAAAAAACATAACCGTTTGCTCTTCATGGAAGCAAAGGTAAAATATAGGTTCTGGATTTGAGGCCTACTCAAGCAGTGGACAAGAGTGTTGGTTTTTGCAAGTTGCATTTAAAATTGGCACACATCCTGATATGGACTTTACCAGCAGTAGTTTAGCATTCCCGTGTAAGGCAATTTTGTTACATTTTAGAGTAGTACTTTTCTTTATGGCACGGGGATATCACATTTAGGGCTGAAACAACTCATCGATTCAAGGATATACACAGACTAAAACAGAGCAAGAATTACAAAACAAACAAACAACAAAACTCTTTAGT
>OMNZ01110235.1:0-11637 GCA_900303255.1 Lesueurigobius sanzi
GGGACACATTTCTGCTAAAACTGCTTGGTTTTACATTAAAGCGCTGCTAATAATGTGAACGGCAGCAAAGAAAAGTCATATATTGCACAAAATCTGACCTCACATTAGAGCTTTGACGGTGAGGTGAGTTTTTGTGAGGTATATTGCTTTCCTGTTTCTACCGTTTACATTATTAGCAGTGCTTTAATACAAAACCAAGCGGCTTTAGCAAAAAATTGTCCCACCGTCCTTCTTCCAACTGAAAAATGCACTTGGAAACCATGGCAACCAAGCTATTTCAGAAATTGGCCATTCTTTTTTAACAGTCGGCTGTGTTAACTAGGCCTACATTGTCACGCTCTGTTTTTGTTGGATTGGCCTATAGACTACCTTTATTCCTAAGGATGTCAAATAGGCCACATTGAGTGTCATGGAAAGCAGGTTTTAAGAACACAGATGAAAAGCATGAACCTATAGCCTATTTATATCGGTGTGTGTATGTCTAAAAGTGATGACCTGTGTTTTGTCCTGCTGTGGGCACGTGCTGTCTGGCGTGCTCAGCTGTCTCGTCAGCCGCCGCAGAGGAGAAAAGCAAATCAGCACTCTCTAAACCGGCCACATCCCTCCCTCCGCCTGTATCCTCCATCTCTCTCTGTTTTTGTCCCGAGTCATTCCAGAAGTGGTATGCTCTGCGGTGGTGCTGCTGCTGCTGCTGTGTGCTGCTGCTGAAGCGGGCAAGCATCGTGTGTTTGCTACGCAGTTGAAAAAGAAGAAAAAGACCCATTCTCCGAGGCAAGGACGGCTCCAGGTCTGACAATAGGTAAGGCTGCACAGCGATGGCTTGTCAGAAATACAGGAGATGTGGGAATGTTGCAAAATAAAGAGTGGAAGCAAGGAGTCTGCCTATATAGCCTACTGTATAGTTGAACTATATATTTATTTTCTCTATTCTTTCTTTACTGAATGTCCAGGTAGAATATAGTTTTGTATCTTTTTATTTTTCCTATCACTCATTGCTTATTAAGCCCTTCTTTTTCTTCCAAATGCAGCTACTTCACTATGATCAAATCTCTGCTTTTCTGTGGGGTGTTGGGAGGTAGGTTGGGATCTTACTTCATAACTTTTCCAACAAAACATATTTTTGATGAAATCCTGATTTAACAATACATTCATTTCTTTAAGTGTTTCAATTCTGTTGAGAATTGCAATGTCATTGATTTAGACAGGTGTTTTATTTTGTGTCTTTAATTTTTGCCTTTCTAATGAAATCATGAATTAACTATATCAAAATTGAAACATACACAACTAAAATATTAGAACTTGTGTAGCTCCATCCTTTGCCTTTTTATGTAATTATTTGATTGCTTTGTTTTGACTTTGTAATACTTTTGACTTACTTAGTAAACTACTACTTCTCCACCCACCTTGGTGTTTATCACACCTAGCTCGACATTACAACATTATAGCCATTTTATATTAATTACATTGTTTTTGTGTCATTGCAGTGGTTTTGATCCAAGCCAAGTCGGACCTGATCTCTGTGTGCATTGAGGATGACAGAGACTTGAGAGTGAACTGCATGGTCGAACCCAAGCCGAGTCGCACTAACAATTATGAGTTTTCGTGGTCGTCTGGAAACAAGGAGGTAGTGATCAACACCAATGTCTCCGGGGCAGCCTCCGAAGCCCACTTTAGGGATAAAAGCTATGTTGAGGAACTGGAGCCACACGGGTACCGCCTGACCCTGATCGGCTTCACAGACACGCTCCCACACAACACCACCTACATGTGCAAAATCTCTGGGATTCCGGCCACCATAACCATAGAGAGAGGTACTGGCTGGCAATGGATCATAAAAAATATGGGGAGACTGAGATTCTTTTTTTTTTCACTCATAACCTGTTTTTTTGTTTTGCTTTGCAGATCTACTGCTTCCATGTTCAGCAGTCAGTGTGTTTCTGAAGACTTCCTGCATTTGGGTTATGAGTCTGCTCATGTTCTTACAGCAAATACATTGTTAAAAGTGTTAATACAATACATGTAATACAATACATGTATTTTATGAACATAGTGTGCAATAGCAGTCTTAATGCCTTAATGTCATATATGCCTATAGAAATATTGTTGTTTGCAATATGGGTACAATCCAAACATACACTTACAAGAATAACACAGCAAAATAATTGTGGCTGACTCAAAAAGGCATTTTATTTTCATTTAACCTGGTGGGGTTGAGTGAGAACCAATATTCATCTACACCGATGAGACAACACAGCAACAAAGGGTGAATACAAAATCCGCACACAATACAGCTTCAATATTGTTAAACCTACATAGCCTACTACTTTGGTCTATTTACAGTACAAAGGATATTAAAAGTTGTTCAAAAGCATGTGCTGATCAGTAACAGACAAATTCATGCATTGCAATAGAATGATGGGGCACTATTTTTGCTTGTGTGTAAAGAATACGTGATTGTTGCATTTCTTAAAATAAAAGTTAGTGAGTAAAACATCATTTCTGACTATATGTTTGTGTAGGTTCTCAGTCGTACAGGAGTTGTCCATCGTAGGCAAAAATTCTTCAGTCTTCATCTGTACTTCATCTGTACTCTGTAGTTGAAATGAAGACTGAAGAATTTTTGCCTTTCTGACTATATGTTTGTGAAAAAATGTGTGCGTGTGTGTGTGACAGAGATATAAGTGATAATAAGAAATCCCACCAATGGCTTGAAACAGTTTACAAACAAGATCTTATGTGTAGATAGGTAGAATCTGCAAAGAGACCCCTGATACAAACAACAGTGGCTGGCATGTGCAGGAACATAAAAAGCAGTGATTCCCAAAATGGAGGTCACAAGCTCTGAGTTGGGGTTCCAGTATAAATTCAAGATATAAAAAAAAGAAAAATATTGATTGTGTTTTTATTATCGTTCTTATTTGAACATAGATTTGTGTAATGAAATAACACGGTACATTACTAAACCAGATTTAAAATATTTTTAATGAATTTGGTGGTCCCAGTGTAAAGATTTTAAACTACCCCCCATTTCAGGTTGAAATCGATTCAAGTTACCCCATGGAGCTATAATAAGCCGGGGGTAGGCTGAACGCTAGTTCAAGAAAAGTTCTCGAGGGATGGTAAGCCCTAATGCACTCTTTCAACTTCCTGTGGGTTTTTGGCTTCGCTAAGCTTTTAGATCCTTGTCGTCTCCCGTAGGCTGTGTCAAAATAACCATGGCGGCTTCCGTGGGCACCAGCAAGGCTACTGAATTATCCAAAGAGGAGTATTTAAAACGATATTTATCTGGTGAAGACTCAAAAAAGTCAAAGGGAAAGGTTAAAAAGAAACGACCCAAGGTGCAAGGAAGAGGGTAAGTCAATTGATTGTGTAGCTGGTGAAACTGCTAGCTAGTGTTGTGCTAAAGCTAGTGTTAGCTAGCCAAGCTGTGTGCGATAGTTACGGTGTTCTCTAATTTAGTTGTATTTTTTTTCCATCAAGGCTTAAAATAGTAGATGATGACATAGATTGGCGACAGATTGTTAAAGAATCTACAGCAAAAGACGAAGAAGACGACGACGAGGCTCCTGTGGTAAGACGTGTTGCTGTAGTGTAGCAAATCAGCATTCGTTTCGTAGTAATTGTGTATTATTTTAGTAGCGTCATGTATTTAAAAAATAGTCATACTGCAATTTATAACTTTTTCGTTGATATTTTAGATTGCCGAAGTGATTGATGATCGCCCAGAAGAAATAAAACGGCTTGAAGCTTTTAGAACCAGCAACAGATGGAAAATCATTGGAGGTATTAACACTGAAATAGTTGTTGAATCAGTTTGTTGAAAAAAAAAATCTGAAACGTATTCTGTCTTTCAGCTGATGAAAACGAGAATGATGAAGGGGAACAAAAGACTGAAAGTCCAGAGTCTGCTGCTTCTGGAAGGGCTCGCCATGATTCTCCAGACATATCTCCACCGAGACGAAACCGTCACGATTCACCTGATGCTTCTCCTCCTAGAAGAAGTCGCCATGATTCCCCAGATGTTTCCCCACCCAGAAGAACTCGACATGACTCACCTGACCTTTCACCTCCAAGACATTCGCGAAAGATTAACAAGGTCAAAGGTATGTTGATTTGTTTTTATAGTTTTTTTGTATATATTTCCTGTTAATTATGAATGGCAATGGTTTGTTGAAATAATGACAATCCCCTACTAAAAGAAATAAAAATTTAATCTACAAGACGTAATGACCAATTGAACTTTCTTGAAACTTCTAGTCAGAAACATTCACCTAAATATAATCGATCGTCACCAGGAAAGAAGACTCAGAAAAGACATGATTCTGACTCTGATCAATCACCTCCACGGAAAAAGAGCACAAAGAGAGACGCTTCGGACTCTGACCAGTCACCACCAAGACAACGATCAAGAGCAAGGCCAGAATCAGAATCTGACCAGTCCCCACCTCGAAAACGCCCACAGAACAGAAAGAGCTCTGATGAAGATCTGTCCCCCCCTCGTCGGCCAGGACATTCACATGTGAGTTATATACAACTTGGATTAAGTAGAATAAAATTCACTTGAAGATTGTGTACTATTCAACCTTTTTCAGGGTGAGCGAATGCTCTCTGGTGGGAAAGCCGGTCTTGTGTCGGTGGATGTTCTGAGAAAGGAGCAAGAAGAAAACCGTCGTAGAGACAGAAACAACCGACCTTTAGAAGGTTTGAAGTTTCTGTATTCTGTTCAATGATATTTGTGACTACCGCTCATTCTGAAATATCTACAACAAATGTTCCACTTCTTCTCTATAGATGAATCACGCAATGCACAGACTGTTTTTCGAGACAAGAGCGGGAAAAGAAGGGATTTAGACTCTGAGAGAGAAGAACAGAAAAAGAAAGCAGGAGAACAAGCGGCAAAAGATGAAAAATATGCTCAGTGGGGAAGAGGGTACGTTTTTTTAAATCAACTTTAAATACTATATTGTCGCATTGTTAATTATATGTTGATAAATGTTTCAGCTTGGCTCAGGACCAGATGCATCAACAAAGACTTGAGGATGCCTTACTTGAATCCCAGAAACCTCTTGCACGGCATTATGATGACGAAGATTTGGACAAAATGTTAAGGGAACAGGAAAGGGAAGGAGATCCTATGGCTGCAATGCTTCGACGCAAAAAGGATCGCAATTTAAAGGCACAGGGTGTTAAAGGTATATCACAGTTCAATGCTGCTAAAGTAGTGGTTCTCAACCAGTATAATGTCAGTGTGACTCACCATCACACTGATCAGGATGAAGAGGCGTGTCCCAAACATGAATATTTATTGTAAAACATTTTACAGTTTGAATTTGTCTTATACAGTAACACACTGTAAGTATTGCATACACCTTTAAAATTGAAAAGATAAAACTTGGCATCAACATAACAAATTTAAGGTAGTGTTATCATACATTTACAGATGATAAACATTGAAAGAAATGTTCACTAGGAAAGGCTTGCAACCCCAATCCATCAGTTGAGAACCATTGTTCTAAAGGACGTTCCAGTAGAATATAGTGAACACAGACACAATAATTTTGACATCTTTTTTTGGCAGAAAAACCTCGATATAAAGGCCCAGCACCACCTCCTAATCGTTTTAATCTCCTTCCTGGTTATCGATGGGATGGAGTTGACAGGTACACAGGCCTTGTCACTTGACTTTGACAGTAAATAAAAAATGAGTTTATTTCTGATACTACATAATTGGTTAAAATTCTTTTCTTACAGGTCAAATGGATTTGAACAGAAACGCTATGCAAGAATAGCAGATAAAAAGGCAGTTCAGGAAGAGGCTTACAAATGGAGTGTGGAGGATATGTAAGGATCATTCACTTCATTAGTGCATGATCTCCTCCTGTACAATGTACAACCTGCCTCAACACATCAAAACAACCATGCTGAAAAGACTAACAACTGTATAGTATCTTTGAGATGTTTTGATAGCTGTCTTGTTTCGTTTTTAAAATTTCTGAATTTGTGTAATGGTTTTATTATATATTTTGTTTAAAAAAAAAAAACTTTCCTCTCAAATGTTTTTTTTCCATGTCCATATGGGCTAAATGTTTATAAATATACTATTTTTGATATTTTTACTGAGGGTGTCTGGAAAGTAACTAATGTTAACTCTTTTTGCCCCATAAACCTTTCCGAAAAATCAAAGCGTCAGTGAAAACACTGCTCTCCGCCATTGAAATGCATTGGACTTTGAGTGGTTATCATTTGGATCTTTGTGATGTCAAATTGTGATGAAATATCGTTTCACTACTTTGACAACCTGCCTGAGGCAAAAGTGCGATAAACAGATTTTTTGTTTTGTTTTCACCGACACTGCATTGGAGTCTATGGCATTTGAGACGTAATGTCGGAAAGGTTAATTCGCTCCAAAGCTACTCCAAATACGTAATAGGAACCTTTAATGTCAGCACATCGTTCCCTCCGGACAGTTTAAATTGATGCTCACAACACCCAACAGTTGCTGCTGGAGGAACATTCCATGGACCTTTGAAACGTGATGTACTTTATTATTTTCGCCGTGCTGTAGCGTTGCTATATTCATATATATCTTACATCAGATCGCAGTTTCAACATGACTGACTGGAATCCTATAGCTAAAGAATATAATCCCCTAAAAGCTGGGAGTATCGATGGAACCGATTTGGAACCTCATGATCGTGCTGTTTTTAGGGCCATGTATGCCCGCTACAAGCCCAACAAAGGTGTAACAGGGGATCCATTGCTGACTGTATTCGTGGCTCGTCTAAACCCCCTGACCACCGAGGAAAAACTACACGAGGTCTTCTCCAAGTTTGGAGACCTTCAGCGGCTAAGGCTCGTGAGAGACATTGTGACTGGTTTCTCCAAAGGGTATGCTTTCGTCGAGTACAAGGAGGAGCGATCTGTGTACAGAGCTTTGCGAGACGGAAACAAACGTGTGGTGGACCAACATGAGATTTATGTTGACATGGAACAAGAAAGAACCCTGAAGGGATGGGTCCCGCGGCGGCTTGGTGGCGGGCTCGGGGGGAAGAAAGAGTCCGGGCAGCTGCGGTTTGGCGGCCGAGACAGACCTTTCCGTAAACCCATTAGTCTCTGTGGTGTCGGCCCAGCGCATGATCGAGGCGTTGGCGGATGGAGGGACATGGATAGATCGGGACCAAGAGAGAGATTTGACCGGGACAGGCGCAGGGAGTTCGACAGAGGAAGCAGGGACAGTCGAGACGACACAGGCCGAGACAGGCATCGAGACAGGAGTAGGCACAGAGAGAGGAGATGATTATGATGTACTCAAAGTGACTTCTGAATATTTAGTGTTGTTTCATCCATGATTTGAGTCATTTCAATATTCAGCCCGTGTGCTCAAACTCAAAAGCTCTGTTCCATCTGGTCTTGATGTCATAGATGACATAGATGTTTTTATTACTTCACTCCCCTCTGTGTCAAAGGCGAGTCTAGGCATTTTGTAAGCTCTGACCTGTGTATGTATTCCCTCTTATGTACATTACATGATCTTTATTTGAAGAGTTCATTTGCAAAAACAGATATCTCCGTTTTGAATTTGTTGCTAAATAGTTTCAGATTGTCATCACTGTGCTCTAAAAGGGACTCCAGGAAAACTAAAGTTGAATAACTTTCATCAATAACAAGTGACTTCATATTTCTGATTCACTAAAATTCATGTGGTCATTAACATTTTGTTTTTGCAAATGAACTCTTCATTTCTTTCCCAAACATACAACAATTACAGTGACTAGACTGATACAATCCACCAATAGATGTTCTCAAGTGCTGACTTTATTTAACTGTGAGTTCAGTTGTTATAGGCCACTGGTTGCTTTATTCTGTCTGCAGTGGTCCTTCATCCCCGCTACTGTATTTTTTTTTTTTTTTTAATTTTAAGTATCAAGTTTCAGGTATGAGTCATGGACTGGATTGCATTTCCCCTCTTGCTCATTGTCTGTCTGAAGTCAGCAATAAAAATTTTAAGACTGTTTTTAGTTACTTCATTGCTCAGATGTTTGACCCACTCCCTTCTTGGTAAATGGTGTGAGTGGACACGTGGCTTTTCTATTAACTCTTGACATCTCTTCTCAGACATTTGGCAACAAAAAAGTTATAGGGATCATTAATTGTTACAAATGGAGAATCAAAATTATTTTAGTTAGAAATCAAGCTTTAGTGTCAGGTGCATAGCCCTGGATCTATAGAGACAAGGATTTCAAAAACAGATATAAGATTGATCAATATATTAAATAATAAAATATTAGAAGCTTTTTTATTATTAGGCTTATTATTATTTGCAATAATGTGTACTGTAAGCTATTTTATATAAACACTTAATCATGCTACTATCTTCCTGAAGGTTTAATAGGATTTCCAATGGGCCAAGAGGGAAAATTCTCTCTCTGGATTGTGCTGAAGTCAATCCTGTCAACCAAATGTGAATTGTTAGTTTCACTGCTCGGCATTACAGTCTAATGACACACTCCCTTGTTACCTGAATGCTGGGTTGATGCCTATGTTGTCTGGCTGAGGGAAAGCCGGAGTTCTCCTTCGACAGGAGGTTGGTGGAGGGAAATCTTTTTGATACTGAGACTTCATGTCAACTGGATCTGGTTGGTGATCTGGAGCTGATAGATCACTTTGGTTGTCATTGAGCTCAACATCTGATTTTGTTATGCTGCAGCCAATAGTTTTTCCTTCACTTGAAAACACATTGTGAGGAGTATTTTGAATAGTCTTCTGTCCTGTTACATTTTGCACTGAAAAAAAAGAAAGAAAATCAACAGGAATATTGGTAATTTGCACCATGTGTTTAAATAAAATCCACAGTTGCTTTTGGTTATTAATGACAATGATTTTGGTGCACTGATAGGATGACCATCTAACAAAGAAGCAAAAATGGGACCAGTTGTCAGATGTGATGGAATATGGTAGATGGACTTGAGAAATTAAATATTAGATTAAGCGCATTGTGCGTGCTGCTGAGAAGGTGACTGTAAACTTCCATCTCTCCAGGACCTGTATGTCTCCAGGACCCGGGGGCGTGCAGGTTGGATCACAGCTGACCCTTCCCTGGTCACAAACTTTAACCCTCTCCCCTCAGGGAGGAGGCTACGGTCCATCCAGACCAGAACCTCCCACCACAGAAACGGCTTCTTTCCCTCTGCTATTAGGCTCATGAACACTTAATAACATTCAATACCTTTGTATCAGAGCCATGAACACTTAATAACACTTAATATCTCAGACTAATGTAAACTGAATAACCTCTCCATTTGCACTGCAATGTGGTATGTCCACACTCACATTTGCTGCTAATCTGTATTTCACCATTTATGCTGCTGTCTCGTATTGTGTTAAATCACAATTTTATTCGATTTTTCTATCTTATTCTATTTCTATGCATGCCTTATAGTTCTATAATTTTTTTAATATCCTTTTTTCCATAGTTTATTATTTATCATTATTACAAGTTTATGTTTCATGTTGCACGAGTACACCAAAGAAAATTCCTAGTCTGTGAAATCAAATTCTATTCTGAAATTAACAACAATAAACCCATTTCATTTAATATTTAAATGGCGAAACTCACACATGGATAGCAATGGGTGTTATCATTGCAATGGGGTAAATCTTACCCTTTCGCCTTCAATACACTTTGGCTAGTACAACCAAAAAGGTGTCAAGTGGTCACTCTCAAACACAAATATATTTACTATGCAGTGCTTTTACTGAGTCTCCAAAGGCATAACATAATAACGTCCACTATCTAAAAATAATTGTTATTATAAGATTAAAATCCCTGGAAACCTTTGCCTTGGCCTTGTAATGGGATGGGCCTGAAGCAGAAGGCCTCTTGTGTTGTAGTTTCCATCTTGGCAGGGCTGTCCGGATACAGCAGAAACCCTACAAGCAAAACAATTAAAGCACATGTTTCTGTCTTTTATCAATGCGTACCTACAAATTGTTTTTTCTGTCACAAATTTAGGGTAACCAATACCTGCAACTGCTGGTGGCTCCCCTCTGAAGGACTGATGGTGTTGCAGCAAAAGTTCATGAGGAGGGTGTGGGGGTCTCAATTTAGCATTTTCCAAGATGATTTTATCTCTTGTATTTAGACGCCACTTTTGTGTCAATGGCATTACAGTCTGCAAATTACACCACTGAATATGTACGTATAGCACAAGGGTGATATATGATGATGAATGAGGAGTAGGCGCACATCAGCTCCTGCTTCAACCTGCTCCTTTTGAGCCTTATTGTGATGAAATGTTGTAACTATAGAATAAGAATGTAAACAGCTCAAACATGCAAACAAATCCAACCTTCCTCATAAATTAAAAAAATTACATTATAACACAAGTCAACAGTCTGTTTGTAAAGTAGATGAAAATTACTCACATTAATTTAGCTGTATTTTGAGTAGCTGGATTATGTTTTGAGTAAAATAGCCTACAACATAGAAAGTGCAATCAGTAATGTCCAGCTCTGTCTTATGTTTCCATTTTCTTTCTTCATTGTGTCGGTAATTAGCTTGTTCTAAATTCAAATACTCTCCAAATCACTGACATACTTTTTGACAAATTATAGTGCATTACAAAGCAGTCTTACCTGAGAGTATTGCCAAACGGAAAGCTGTTCTGCTGCTCTGTTCTGTTGGTCTATATTGTTGTATACTGTGTAGCAGCATGTTTATTGCTGTTGCCATAGGGTTTAATTCTTCTGTAGGTGACGGATGCTGTAGTCGTCACTGACTGGGGCAATAAAAACAGCTGCACCAATGGTTTTAAAAGAAAAGAAATACATTAAAACAAGGCAAAAGGTGCGTCATAATTAAAGGAGGTTCTTTTAAGTTTTACTGGCTCATCATCACCTATTTCTGGACTGTGAGGCTTTGAAGAAAATGATTTGAAGTGGGAAAAGTCATGAAATCACACAAAATACTTTCTCTTGTGCTGTGGTTACCCTGGAGCATTTGGCCTGCACTCAGCAATGCTCTCGCTCTGAATGTTCATCTGGCCTTTTCCCAGCAATATTTCTTTTAGAGTAAAGAGCCTGTTTTGGCATGTTACGTGTCAGTCCGGAATTTGAAACTGTAAATGATTTTTACGGAATTTAAAAACTATTTACCAAGGAGTAAGAGGAAAGAGTCCCAGAGGGCAGCCATAATAATATAATAGTCTGATGAAAACAAAACAAATGTTGAAGGTTGAAAATAATAGCATGTATGTGAAGAAAAACAAAAACAATGTAAAGTAATAATGCAGTGCTAAATAATAAAGATCAAAATCAAAGGTGAAGCTGCATCAATCAATGAATCAGACAATCAATCAATCAATCATCCAATCATGTTATAGACCAAATTACATGTCTGCAGAATAAATACGTATTTTGATACTGGTGCGAATTTGAACTTATGACGCAGTGGCTGTATGGGTGGTGCACTCGCTTTGCATCACAGCAGCCTATGACAGTGGTTCCCAAAGTGGGGGTCGCGAGGTCCTAACCTGGGGGTCCCCAGATGAATGCAAGATAAAATAGAAAGTGTTTTTTGTGTGTTTTTTAATGTAATGTTTGAATTGGGGCCAAATAACAAAGTAAACAAAATAAAAA
>OMNZ01110235.1:20860-39691 GCA_900303255.1 Lesueurigobius sanzi
AGCAGCCTCGCTTCTGTCAGTCTACCCCAGGGGAAACTGTGGCTACAATAGTAGCTTACCACCATCAGCATGGAGTGAATGAGCCCCCTCCCTTTCATGTGTGAAGCGCTTTGGGTGTGACTATGTCATATGAAAAGCGCTATACAAATAACATTCCCTTTCCCCTTTCCCTTTGTATAAGTTTGTACCACTACATACTATGTAGTAACAAGGTAAGTATTTACTCTATACTCCCCGTGTATTACCAAGATAGTCCATCCATCCATCTTCTTCCGCTTATCCGTTGCCGGGTCGCGGGGGCAGCAGTCCAAGCTGCCCGTGTCACATTGCAACAGTCCCTGCAGGTGATGGGTCCACAGCAGGATGGCCCCACAACGCGCTTCTCTGGGCGACGTAGCCGGCCTTGATGGTCTCATCATAAGGGGCTTCTGAACCCGTCACCTAGGGCCTGTTTGCCTTGGGAGACCCTACAAGGAACATAGTGCCCCAGATAACATAGCTCCTAGGTTCATTCTGGTGTCAAACCCCTCCACCACGATAAGGTGACAGTTCGAGGAGGGCCCCCCCCCCCACCAAGATAGTTACACTCCTATTACTGTATTTACACTGTAATACCATAGTTATTTTCAAGTTTGGACCACTATATACTATGTACTAACAGAGTAACTGCAAAGTAGTTACTCTATACTTCCCATGTATTACCAAGATAGTTACCTCTACATACTATGTATTACAGGATATTGACCAGTAACTATTTTAAAGGGACTCTACGGAAGTTAAAATTAAAAAAATATATATATTTTCCACCTCCTACATGCTCCAGCAATGTCCCGTGCTGTACTGTGAGCCACACACCTATCCCACTCAATTGCCGCTATAAGCCTGCACCGTCACTCTAAAGTTGCGTGTTCGGGCCGAGTCAGCAGTCATTCACCAGCTTAACATGGAGACTGCAGTTACGCGGACGGCCAGAGGTGGCAGTCACGAGTATGAAAATGATCAAACTCCGTTGAGTTAAGTACAACATAATAATACGTTTCTTAAAGTGTAAATAACATAGAAAATGGTCAATAATTTAAAGCTGGACTTTCCCGGACACATATCAACTCATTATCGCCTGTGTAAGTTCTCAGTCGACCAAGAGTTGTCCATGGTATGCAAATATTCTTCAGCTTCATTTGTACTCTGTAGTTGAAGTGTAGGACGTTTCGCTCTTCATCCAAAGAGCTTCGTCAGCACTGAGCAAACTTGGACGCCAGTGGACCTTATAAAGACTGGGTGTTTTTCTCTAGCCTTTAGAACAAAGAGAGGTGGGACTTACAAACTCCTCCTACTGGGTTTTATAAAATCCACTGGGGTCCGAGTTTGCTCAGTGCTGACAAAGCTCTTTGCTTGAAAGAAAGCAAATGGTTTGGCTGGCCAGGCTATTTGCTGAGGTTCTATTTCTATTTAGATTTAAAATGTGCATAACCTCTCTACAAAAATAATAACTTAAATTATTTATCATTTATGCCATGCTTATTTTCAGGATAATATTTTCAGGATACAGTAGTTCATGTATTTGTCTTTGCTGTTTAGGCACGAAACAACTTTGAAAGCACTCGCGCAGAGGTGGAAAGGCTGATGAAGAGGATCCGGTCTGCAGAGGAAGACTTTAAGGCGCCGAGTTCCTTCACTATGGAGGGATACCTGTACATACAAGAAAAACGTAAGTCACTGTGAACTCACAAAACTTTATTTTTATAAACTTTATTTATTTATGGCCACATACAAGTGCACCTTTTCTGTCATTAGGTCCACTGGGGAGTGTGTGGACAAGATACTACTGCACTTATGAGAGAAGCTCCAAAATGTTCACCATGAGCAGTCCAGATGCCAGACCAGCCAACAGACAGGTAACCAGGCCGCAGAACAGTGTTACTATGAGTGGCTTTCAATGGTTTGTATTGTGTGATGTTCACTTTCTGTGTTATCAGAATGGTGTGGTGAACGGGGCTCCAGAGATGTTCAGCCTCCGCTCGTGTGTGAGAAGGAAGACCGATTCAATTGACAAACGCTTCTGTTTTGATATTGAAGTGGTGGAGAGGTAAGAGAAAACAACATGGAGCTGAGGGTGTGCATTTATACTGTTGCACAGTTATGTTGTGAAGTTATCATTATCGCCACATTAGGCGACATAATATCCAGATTGCAAGAAGCAATATACAGTATATATTGCAAATCACCGAGATCTTCACACACACACTTTTTTAAAACTATAAAACTAAAACTGAACTTAAAGATGTGCAAAAGTTCAGTCAATATTTAGAATTCAGTTCCATTTGACCTTATTTTGGTCTTGAAGTAATTCGTTTGACGATTTGAGGGAGGGGGGAATCGTCAAAATACTCAATAATTTGACATTATTGAGTATTTTGACTTTTGTCTCATATGGTGCTATGTATATCTCTATAGGCACGGTGTCATTACTCTACAAGCGCTCTCTGAAGCAAACCGACGTCTCTGGATGGAAGCCATGGATGGAAAAGAGCCGGTATGAGCAACAAAACTATTGTGTGTTACTGTGGTATTTATGAACACATTGACACCTACTTTTGTATTATTAGATCTACACTCTGCCTTCTCTGCTCAGCAAAAAGGAGGAGAGTAAGTCATTGTCTTCCAATATTATATACTGTACATAAACAGCATTGCTGATTCCTTGAAATGGTTCTAAATGTGAATATTTTGTTTTTGCAGCATTTCTCAATGAAGCCGGCTTCAACTTTGTAAAAAGATGTATTGAGTTAGTTGAATCGAGAGGTAATATAGATGTACAGGAATAATATAAGTTGTGCTCATAAGTTTACATACCCTTTTAATCTTTTGGCCATTTTTTGTCCAAGAACCGAGTTTACTCTTTTGAAATCATAATGAAACAGAAACTACTCAAATGTCCCTGATCTAACGTTTACATGACCTTCAGCAACTGCCAGGAAAATAGTTCAGGAGCAAAGAAAAACTCACTTCAGCTGAAATACAGGACTCTGACAAAATAGATTTTTGTTTCAAGATGCACAATATGTAAACTTTTGATCAGGGACATTTGGCTAGTTTCTAGTTGTTTCTAGAAAGCGTAAACCAAGGTTTAATAAATGGCCTCACAGAATCACTAACCATGAGTGAAAGGTTTTTGTGTTATCATTCATATTCTATGAAATGCATAAGTTTACATGCCCTGACATTCTGCCAGGGTATGTAAGCCTTTGAGCACAACTGTTAATAATATAATCTTAAAAACCATTGTCAATGACTAAATACATTTATTTGTGTTTTTTGTTGAAGGCCTGACCACCTTGGGCTTGTACAGAACTGGAGGAGTTAACTCAAAAGTACAGCGGCTCATGACCAGTGTTTTTGGTAGGAGATTCTATATGTTAAGACATACAGGGCCTATTGTAATTTCACTCTGCATATTGCATCAGTCAATCAATCAATCAATCAATCAATATTTTGACTCATCCCCAGCGTCCACAGCTCCCTCAGACGTGCAGCTGGATGCTGACGCTTGGGACAACAAAACCATCACTAGTGGTCTGAAGAACTATTTCAGGTGATACAGAGGGGAAAGCAGCAGCAGCATGAATGACCCACTTTAGTTAATACAAGCTCATGTCTTTATTTTATGTTTCAGATGTCTGGCAGAGCCTCTACTGACTTATAGGCTACATAAAGACTTTATTAAGGCTGCAAGTAAGAAACCATTACGTTAAATAATTGTACAAATCATAAACTTTACTTTCTCTCATTTCAAGAATGAGAGAAAGTAATTTGCAGCGCTGACTACTGCATAGACAAGAATTTGCATCAGAGACATGGAAATAGTTGTATTCTGTTAATCATGTGCGGACTTAAAATCTACAAAAGGTAGAATCTTCTATCACTGAGAGACCTCTCTTACAGTATGTTTCCTGCATTTTGACTATTTGACAGAGTACGATGACCAGAAACACAGAGTGAGAGCCATACATGCACTTGTCCACAGAATGCCAGAGAAAAATAGAAACATGTTGGAGGTTTTAGCCAAGCATCTCCAAAGGTAAGACATTAATACTGTTTAAGTATGTCTGCGTATTGTTGAGGTTGGTCAGTTAATAAACCAGCATGTTGGCAGAGTTTCCTCTCACAGCGAACAAAACATGATGACTGTGTCGAACCTGGGCATGATCTTTGGTCCCACATTGATGAGGTCACAGGAGGAGACCGTCGCTGCCATGATGAACATCAAGTTTCAGAACATTGTTGTGGAAATTATCATCGAAAACTGCAACAAAGTAAGTCCCCAAACACCGAGCATTCAGATGAATATTACTCTACAGCTAAACTGAGTCGGTCCCTGTCAGATATTTGGTGAGCCTCCCGACCTGTCAGCGCCCCTGCCTCAGCCTCCTTCCTCTCGGTCGACTCCTCGCAGAAGCAAAGCCATCTGTCTGTCGTCTGGGAAGAGAAGGGCTCGTCTCTACCCTCCGACTCTGTGCCTGGCAGACAACGACAGTAAGCGCTCATTACTACTGTGTGTGATGGTTATTTCATGCTTGTTGTAACGCAGCGGTGTCAAACGTGACTCGTAGAGCACAAAGTATGTAAAAAAAAAAGTCTAGCACAGGGGTGTCAAACATACGGGACGGTTGAAATGATCATTTCATCTGAATATGTAAAAAAAGAAAGTAAGTCTCTAATGAATGTAATGTATTAAAAAAAAACAGTCCTACATGTTAATTAATTGCCCAGCCCTATTCACCTTATTCTGCCCCGCCCACTTTTGTTGTAAAAGCATTTCCTGTTTTTATTAGCACTTCCTGTGAGCTGAAATCCCATTGTCGTCAATGTAAGAGAGTGAAGAAAATAAAAAGGGACAACAAAAAAACTGAAAAAAGCTCAAAGTAAATAGGTTTGTGTGGCTCAGGTTTAGTTTCAGAGGAAGAACGACATGAAAAAAGTCACCTAAAATTATTTCTTAGTGATATTATCTCTGACTTTTTGTTGTCTCTCTAATTGGCTAATTGTCTGTGAGGATCTAAAGGAACAGAGCTGATGGATATATTCACACAGAGGTTTGTTGTAAACGTTACATGTTTCACCAAAAACAAAAATCAAAGCTCAAGTCAGACCTGCAGTTTGACCAGAAATACAAAATGGCGGCCCCCATTGCAACTTCCTGAATAAGGTGGATAGGGTGGGCAATTAATTAACAATATTCACAATCTCAACTTTGGTCAATCTCAATAATCATGGGGCTTACGTCAGGTGTAGCATCCAATTTGTGGTTTTGAGTTTGGCAGTTAGGAGTTATGTGATTTTGTTTTCTAGCATGTTGCACAGCCCTTCTACATTATGTAATCTGTTTCTTGATCTTTAGCTGTTGTCTCTTTGCCCAGGTGACACATTCAGCAGCAGTCCCAGCACCACACCAATGGGCAGCCAGGAATCTCTGTCCTCTCACTCCTCTGAGAAAAACGGCCAATCCCAGACGTCTCCTCCCTCCTCTCCCGCTGCTGAGTCTGGTTCGTCCCCTCCAGCCGCTTCTTCACCCTGTCCCACAAACGACTCCAAAGATCCCGAGCCCCCTCCCAAATCCTCCCCCCGGGCCTCCCTGTCCTCTTCCTCCTGGACGTCCTCCAAGCTCGGCCTGTCCCAGCTGGAGACCCCTTCAGTCTCCTGCTCGTCTCTGGTCTCAAGCACTGACAGGACTCTTTCAGCCAAAGGTGACTCCACGATGTCACTGTCTTCTGTGAGAGAGTCCAGGTCGTCCCTAACCACCCCGTCCCACCAAAACCCCCCCTGCTCCGATTCAAAAGAGGGCCCCGCCACCGCAAACAGAGTGGCCTCTTCCTGCGCCGTAAAAAGCCCTCACTCTGTGGCTCAGTCGAACGCAGTCATCACAGACACTAACGCAACAGACGACACACCGCAGCAGCTCCGGGCGTACAGGCCTGCCTCTTCATCCTCATCTTCCTCTTCATCGCTGTTTCCATACCGACTCTCAACATCCTCCTCTCTCACGTCACTGCACATTTCAGAAGGTACAAACAAGTTTTAAAATACTTGTGGTGATCAGTATAGAACAGTTTTTTAATACAATGCAAATACTAATGTAATAAAGTGTAAATAAGCATAAATTATTTTCTAAATCAATACTGAATGAACAATTTTCTTTACAATAATGTACTTGTACTCACTGGTATTTGGCCTGCTGCTAAAACTACGGTCAGTGCAGATAAAATACTTTCAGTTTATATACGCACAACTAAAGAGAACTGTTTTCAGCCTGTCTCACATCTTCTGGCAAACTGTTCCAGACTTTAGCTGCATAAAACTGAAAGGCAGCCTCACTTTGTAGATAAATATTTTTTTAAATAATGCCCAGGAAATGCTCACAACCCTCTAATAACGATTCCGTGACCCAGTTTTGTGTCCTGACCAAAGTGTCAAAACAAATATCATAACGCAACATTGTTCTGTTTCCACGCTATGATCTCATCTGCATATGAAGAGATGAATGTTCATACCTGTACTGTTTTGTGCACAGATTACAAAAGCTGCCACGGCTCAGTGCAGAGTCTGATGTCTTTGGACCCACAGGAAGTGACACGTAAACCGTCTCACATGCGCTGTGCGTCGGACATGAGCCACAAACTCCCTGCAGCCGCCACCAGTAACGGATACCAGAGTCCCGGATCTCTGTAAGTGCATCTGCTGAGTCTGATTAAAGACACATGGAGATCCTTCCCGGCAATTTGTCAAAGTGGAAATGTCACTAATTCCATTCTCCCAGACGCAGCTTATCCAAAGCAACAATTATAACAAAGATAACGCTTAAGCATGTACAAAATATGCCTTTCACTAAAGGTGGCCACACACTAGAGGATTTTCAATCTTTTGAGACAAAAAATCTGTGCACAGACCACACACACTTAAGGACAGACATGAGGGCACACATACACACACATGAGGAGTCCCACAACAGATCATGCCATGAGAGAAAGTTTTTATTGAGCCACGCCTCCTCAGACTCAGAAAGACTAAAAATCCTCTAGTGTGTGGTCAGCTTTTGTCAAATTGTGGATTGTATTGAAACAGCTTCATATATCAGGCATATGATGTGATATTTTATGTGGAGCTTTTAAAAACACACAAACGTCCAGCTTTCTAAATATTATACTTGTTTTGCAGCTTATCTGTCAGAGCCCCACAGCGAGACAGTTCAGTGTTTTCTTCAGCCTTAGACATTGCAGGAAGGTAGGTCAACTTCAGCATCCAAAATGACTCATGATTTGTTTAGTTTTTTTTGCTAAATGGTATTTCATTCCCAGGGATGCGAAAGCTCTGTATTCATGTGAAGCAGAGCACAGTCATGAACTCAGTTTCCCACAGGGGGCACTGTTCACAAATGGTAAGTTGCGCAGATTCATGCTGCTCTTTTTATTTATTGTGTTAATCCCATGGTCTTATTTTTACTCCTATGCTAACTCTTGTTTCTTACTCCTATGATGCTACGATGTGTTTACATAACATTTTGCATGAAGGCTGTTGACTTAACCTGAGTGCTTGTGTTTGCAGTCTATCCCTCAGTGGAGCCGGGTTGGCTTCAGGCCACATACAAAGGCAAAACCGGTCTCATCCCTGAAAACTACATCAATTACATTTGACTAACTTCAAAATTTGGCTTTTTGTGTAGTTCCTATAGTAACACAGCCGCTGAGAATATTTAATGAAAGTATAATTACATAAAATAGACTTTGTTTTTGTACATGATGTACCTGTATATTAATTTGTATGTATATTGGCATAATATTAATCATTGTGTAACACACTTGACGGTTCTGTCCCTAATTTCAATGAATTGAAATGAGCAAATTGACCCAGGATTAAATGAACAGTTTTTTACAGCAATGAAACCTGACATCTCCTGATTGTTATTCTTCCTGGTGCCAAAATAAACAAAACATTAAAGTGATTTTGATTATCCTATTTCACAGATCGTTGTGTTCTGTTATTTGTGATCAGCACATCTTACAAGAATTTTAACAAGACAAACTATGACAAGAACATGACTAAGTAAAGGGAAAGTCGAGTATAAGACGACTGCGGATCACCACTAAGTCCATCTTGGCACACCATTTTCACATTTGTTTCCTGGGTAAATATTAATCTTACAGAGCCCCCAAAAAATCTTCAAGTTAATAACACAGGGACAGATTTTTACATGACTGACTATGGTCTGCCCTTGTTATTATTAGTGTTTCACAAGAAGGACAAAAATAAAGCCTCAAAAAAGCATAGTTTAAATCTCAGGATTGTTACAGAATATAATTAAATCACTATTTATGATATTATGTCATGTACGTCCTGTGCTAGTAAAATATAGCCAGAAGCTTGGCTCGTATGCAGGAAAGGTTTATCAGCGCAGACCCGGAGACATGGTGCCTCCTCCATTGTGCGTCACACTGATATGAGCCAAAACATGCTGTGTCTGGGAGCCAGGGCCAGCCCTAGCCAATTTAGTGCCCTAGGCAAGATTGGACTGGCACCCCCTCCAGCAGATGCTACTGGTTCGCCTATGCCCTTGGCCGGTCCTGCCGAGACCCAAGGTTCAATGGTATAGTATGACTGTACAAAATGACTCGATATTAGAGATTAGAGATAGAAAATTGGCTAGATTTTGGTCAAAAAGCTGACATAAGACACTACTCTACAGCTTATTTATGGATATTCTGACTCAATACGGTCTTGGACGACGTAATCCACATAAAATACTTTATGTTACATTCACAGAAAACCTGAGATCGTGCACTTCGACCATCAGCATCAATAACAATCTGTGCATTCATTTTTGAACATTTTTATTGATATGTAAATTAATATAAAATAATAATACATCATACAACAAACAAGTGGTATTTGGTTTACGCTTGCACTAAGACTGTCTTGGTAGACATTCACTTTCTTTTGTAAGTCCTCGTCTGTAAGGCACTACTCAGAGTTAGCTGTGGTCTGAGCCAGTCTCTGCAGGAGCTTGTCCAGGTTTTCCATGTTCTGGGACTTCTCCTCCAGCAGCTCATATCTCAGACTGGAGATGTCCTGCTTTATCTCCTTTAGCTCTCCTGAAAACCCACATTTAAAACCAGAATAGAAACTTATTTGACAAAGTACTGTATGAAGTCAGTTCAGCATTACCTTCTGTGATCTCGTCGCTCTCTCGGTCCGCTTGTGCTTTGATGATGTAGCGTTTTATAAGTCGCTTCATGATCTTCTGCACAATGAAATGGTGATACATAAGGAAATATATTAATAGCAAAAGCATTCAAGAAAATGAATCTCATTGATTGGTTGGTAAGTTAGTTCTGATTAGAGAAAATGCTATAGTCCATATAGAAACTTACTTGATATCGTGTTGCACTTGAGGGAGAATCATATCCAGATTTACACTCTCCAAGCTAAAAAACATAACCCTATCAGTATTAAACACCAGTACAGTTCCATTTTATGTGACAATACACAAAAATGCAAGAGGTGAGTAGTTAGTATAGGGTGACCAGATTTTCCAAATTATAAACTGGGACACAAATTTGAAATTGAAAAAATAAATTATTATTATTATTATTCCTGACTGTTAAAGCTCCTGTATTTTTTTCCTAGTCGTGGAATGAAATAGTTGTATCCTCCTTCAGTAGATATTTGTGAAAGCTTCTTTTCACTCAAGAATTAGCAGCCAAGTTTTTGACTTTGTCAGTGTTATTACTACAAATATACAAACATTGAAAGCTGACAAATCAGGCATAGGACCTTTAATTTGTTTATACTTTTATAATCGGCATGTACATTGTCTAAAGAAATTGATTGTTTAGCAAAATGTGTTGCTTTCGGATCAAAATTGGCCTAAAACTGGGACACCTGGGACAGATCTGGTGTGAAACTGGGACAAAACCATGATTTTGGAGAAAGTCATGGGGACATGGGACAAAGGGACTGGGACATTTGGTCACCCTAATTTTAGTATCTTATTTTGTATCTTCTACCTGTAAGTGTGAACATATTCTCAGATATGTATAAGCCAGATACAGATATTCTGATTCTCTATTCACATTTTATTATTTTGTTGTTATTCTTTGTTTTAGGATTACTATCTGAGCTAATGTGACAACGCAATTCCCTTGTGGATCAATAAAGTCTAAGATATATTTCATGATGGTAGCACATTAACAGATCAGTTCATTTTTCGAAGTAACATATATTGTCAGTGCAGTGACAATTACATTTATTCTCCAAAACAAAAAGGTCAGTGGAAGAAAGATTTTTTTTTATTTTTATCAAAAGGTGCATTATGTACAGTAACTTTCTATGTGAATTAAAAAAAACTTGATATCAGTGCGTATTTGACCTTTACCCAGTGGTTTTATGGAATCAATATTTTTTAACCCCACAACTTTGATCCTAGCACACCATAGAGGCCACAGTGATGCAAAGCAAAGGTGCCAAATACGCACTAATAGATGTTTTTTCTCTCACCTAAACAGTTACATAATGTACCTTTAACACAGAGACTGATTATTATTTATTTATTCATATATAAGTGGTCTCCTGGTTTGAGTTCGGTTCCTTAATGTTGATAATGTGTGTTTCATAATATGATATTAATTCTTTTTTTTTTTAGCTCAATAAAAAATGGGAAAGGGGAAAAATACCCCTATTACTACGAAGGCAAATCTCAGACAGAGCCACTGGGGGGCGCTGATGCTCAGTCTTTTCCTCTCCACTCAAATGAAATCATCAGTTCTCAAATTAAATTTTTTTTTTTTTTTTACTTTCTGGCCTGTAGACTATTGAACTGGACCATAGAGGGTGAAAGAGGGAGATGTCTCAAACCCCTAACACTGAGGAAGAGTGTCCAACATACAGCACACTCAGCCATAATTTGATTCAATTTCATAAAGTTTTAACCACATAAAAAAAAAAACATATAGTTAAGACTAATCAATATCATACAGAAATGATTTACATGTTAAATTTACCTCTCTAGTTCCTTCAGTCAAAGCAAACGTACCTGGTTGAGTTGAGTTTCAGACTTTTCCTCCCTGTGTCCCAACATGTAGTGCCACACCAGAGACCGGACGGCTGTGGCCAGACCCAGTGCAGACTTCGGGCTCGGGACCAGGTTAAACGGGACAGGCAGCGTGCGTCCCTCCTCAAAGTATGAGAACCACAGTTTGGCTCGGGCAAACTTCCACTCCACGTCTGCATCATCCTACGAGAGGAGAGACGTTTATTAAAATGCTGAAGTAGTGAAGGTGTGGTGGGCACCTTCAGTACTGTTTGAGTGGGATGTGAAATGCAGTAAGTTTTAAGCTGGTGGTTTATAATGGCAAGAAATAGGGCTGCACGATTTTGACAAAAAACCTAATTTAGATTTTTCAGACAGAAATTGCGATTTTAATATTATATATTTATGTTGTATATTTTTCATGCAATTCAGGCACCAGTGGTTTCGCCAGACATAATCTTTCTCAGTCATTTTGAAGGACAGGGTTGTAAAAAATCTGTCGTTGGCTATTTTTCTTCATTAATTAACTTCTCATCATATACCTAGTATTATGTCTGTAAGAAAACACAGATTACAGGATAAATGATGCAAATCTAAATATAATTTTTGAGCAGAATCATGGAACATGGATTTGGAAACTACATTGTACACAACTACAACTACTTGTGTAAATCTCAAAAGGTGAGCTCAGAACTCAAAATATTCTGTCATTAACAGAATTTTTTTTAGTTAATGTAACCTCTGCATGGGACAATATGGACATTATTGTCACACAATTTTCTTTGACAAAATTATTGCGATTCACAATGTTATTTATCACAGTAATTCTGTGACTGTGGATTATCTACTTAAGTGATGAAGCCAATTATGAAAAAAAATGCTAAGATCAACTAATCGTGCATTCTTTTCATCTCGGTGACCAATATTATCGTTTATTGTCTCTGCCCTAGTATTGTCAGCAAAATATACTTCTAACCTGCTATTATACATTGCAGTAGTACTCATTTATTATATTTCAGCTTCATGAAACACTGGGGACGCAAGGAAGAAAAAAACCTCAGCCTTTGCGGTCCACCTCTGCCTTGGAGAAGCTCTAATAACTAACTGATTTATTTTTGAAGAGAATAGTGTGGTCTGTATCAGTGTTAATTTCGTCGACTGAAATATTTCATCATAATTTTAGTCACAGTAATATTCTTGCTGACTAAAATTAGACTAAAATTAAATTAAAGTTATTTAATGAGACTAAAACTATGACTAAAATCTCCAGATATTTTCGTCAACTAAAAAAGACTAAATAAAAATTAAAAGAAGGGACTAAAATGATCCAAACTTCAGTGACTTCAGTTTGAAAGAGCCTCAAATCCTTTAAATTCACTGCCAAAGGAGCAGCTCTGTGTTTTGATCATGTTGGAGACGCTTCATGAAGCTGAGAATATTATTGAATATGTTTGAAAACAATAATATAAATGTAAAGTTTACGCAATTTATTTCAAATTTAGTCGACTAAATTTACACAGAATTTTTGTTGATTAAAATTACACTAAAACTAACAAGATTTTTTTGACTAAATCTTGACTCAAGTTCAATTTTATTGTGATCAAAAGACTAAGACTAAAACTAAATTGAAATTTGCTGTCATAATTAACACTGGTCTGTATTATATTGTTTTAATTGTGACATGATTTTATCTTTTTCCCCTTTTTATAAGGTTTTTTTTTTTTAAACAATGTGTTTAACTTAACTTCATGCTTGATTGTAAGCATTTCCTTAAAATAACTTTGTTGATATTGGTATTCTTAATGAATATGTGCTTGTCTCCAAGTTTAGATAAACTAGTTCCCACACATTTTTGTACAAGACAAAGGCAGTGAAAGACTCTTGACAAACCTCGATCTCTTGGAAGGAGCTGTTGATCATTGCGATGAGCATGTTAAGAAGCACTATCACCATTGTTACATTGTAGACCCCATACAGCACGTAGCCGATGTTCTCAATAAATTTATGTCCATTGTTGATGACCACAGATTTGACCTCAGAGAGTCCGAAAATAGCCCAGAATAAAGTCTTAAAGCTCTCCTCCAATCTGCACCGCAATAAAAACAACATGTAATAATAAATCTTAATGATTAGTGCAGAGACACTGATCACTAGCATACTTTTCACTGACGCGTGTTGGGTCTGTTTATGTCTTTGAAATATTTACATTCCTTGTCAAAATATTTTTAAGATTAAACAGCACAAATGGACATCAGCTTCCAAGCAGCTGGTCATTAGTTTGCACAATGGCATGAAAAGTCCCATAACAAGATAACTACTTTATATCTACTTACAGAGTTGATTAAGGATTAAGCCCATCAGAAGATAATTCAATTAATGATAAGTAGCTCACGTGGTGAAAGCGTCATTCTGCTTGGCCCCCAGATAATAGGAGTACAGGTTGAACATGCCGATCATGAAGGCCAGAAACACCAGGAGAAAGATGACCATGAACTTGAATATATTTTTGACCGTCCTGCCCAGAGAGATCTGCAGGGGACCGAAGCTCTCGTTGGCTGGGAGGATGTAGGCAATCCGGGAGAAACTCAGCACCACAGCCACAGCATACAGGCCCTCGGACACTAACTGAGGGTCCGATGGCAGCCAGTAGATACGTGCTAAATAAACAATAAAATGATCATAATGTGTTTGTCCACAACGCAGCCATTACGACGAGCCAGCTGCAGGTTAATGCAAATGTTATAATAATGTCATGATGTTTACTCTTTATCAGTCACAAGGGACAGGATCATGTCAATAATTCAACTTTGGGCCTTAAGTGAAGCACACAACAGACAGTGCCAGTCAGAAACAACCATAACCCAGCTGGAAGAGGACAGCACTCACTACTTACTGCTAAGTATTTATTAAAAGGGATTCATCTGCATATGGGAAGGCCACATAGACTGATCCAACAAGCTGCCACAGTTAAAAAATTATGTAGGAGTGCAGCTTGCTCTATACAAGAGTGTATATTTGTTTACTGATACACAGTTGTGCTCATAAGTTTACATACCCTTTTAATCTTTTGGTCTTTTTTCAAAGAATATGAATGATAACACAAAAAGCCTTTTTTACACTCATGGGTAGTGGTTGTGCGAAGCCATTTATTGTCGAAGAACTGAGTTTACTCTTTTGAAATCATAATGAAACAGAAACTAGTCAAATGTCCCTGATCTAACGTTTACATGACCTTCAACAACTGCCAGGAAAATTGTTCAGGAGCAAAGAAAAACTCACTTCAGCTGAAATACAGGACTCTCTGACAAAATTAGACTCTGAAAAAATGTATGTTTGTTTGAAGATGCACAATATGTAAACTTTTGATCGATGACATTTGGCTAGTTTCTTCTTGAAAAGCGTAAACAAAGCCAATAAATGGCTTCATGCAACTACTAACCATGAGTGAAATAAAGGTTTTTGTGATATAATGAATATTCTATGAAATCCCATAAGTTTACACGGGTATGTACACTTTTGAGCACAACTGTAAATGAGAGCAATCTAAAAATAACTTTGCTTGACTGTTATCGCATACTGTTTCTTCAGCTCACGGACACAGAGGGAGACCTGGTCACTCACCCAGAGTGAAGTAGTGAATCTGGTCGGGCAGCGTCACATTAATGAAACTGGTATAATGTTTGTAGACGAAGGACTGGGCGGACTCAGCGTGTCTCAGAGCAGACAGGCGGCAGCTGAAGGAGGCCAGAAAAATGGCCAACATCCCAAAGTCCAGGAAGTTCCAAGGTTCGACCAGGTACTCCCCGGGACCCTGGCTCCAAATCTCCTTCACCTCAGCCCAGATCATGCCTGCCAACACACACAGTCAAAGCGTTTAACTTCTAAACTTTTTTTTTTGCAGTTATTAGGGTCATTTTAAATATGTGTTTGTGTATGTGAGGATGGGGTTCTGAAAGCCGCTTACTTACCCATGACCCAGGACAATATGAGTATCTCCATCCAGGTGAAGGGGGTGGTGGTGGTGCGGTACAGGAGCAGGGGGTCAGTGCTGGGACTGTCCTGGTTCTGGTGGTGTGTCATATTGGCCAGAAGTGTCGTTCCCGCAAAGCGGTCTGCGGCGTTCAGGATGAGCAGCCCCAGGAAGATCGTAAAGGACGACGCATGTGCTACAAACTTCATGAACGGGCTCCGCATCACTTTTCCAACCTAAAACAACAGAATCAGAATGGATTTTATTGCCATTGTCAATTAGGAATTTTCTTTGGTGTTCTCGTGCAACATGAAATATATACTTGCGCTAATGATAAATAATAAGCTATGGAAGATAAAAAGAATATATAACAATTATTATAAGGCATGCATAAAAATAGAATAAGATTTTTAAAAATCTAATAAAACAGCAACTTAGCACAACACAGGGACAGCTGTGAATTTAGCAGCAATGTGAGTGATACCACACAGACAGATAGAAAATTGAGTTGGTAGTAATTCTGGATAGCCTTGTGTGAAAGTATTAAAGATTTAGATAGTTGAAATGGTTTTTATCCACAAAGCACGTCTTGATATCCTACCTGCTCTCTTTGTATCAATAATAATATTATTTAAAGGACCATATTGGCTTGCTTTTGTGATTATATTCATATTCTACTTTTCTATTTGCTACTTGCTCTGCTGCAGGGAGTGATCCAGTAGGCCAGTGCTAGTACAGGAAGTCCCACGGCCACCGCGAACACCACCAAGAGTTTGACTGCAGTGGTCTGTTGTCTCAGACCGGGCAGATTCTCATACCAGATACTCAGCAGCTGCTGCTGGCAATTTGGATGGGCCACAAACTACAAACACAGAAAGTATGAGAAAAATACTCTTTAACAGGATGCTTAAACAACAGCTTTAAAAGATTGAGCATCACAAAACACTCAACACTTACCTTTTTGAGTTCATATTTGATGGCCAGCTTGAGTCGGGTGAGCAAGGGTCGTCCCGGGAGCTCGTAACTTTCTTCAGCGTCAGTCTCGCCACTCATTATGGCCTCCACCTCCTCCGTGCTGCGGCACAGGTCCAGTAAACCCACCACATAATCCTTACACTGACTGGATAGGTGGCAGTAATCATTCTGCAAAACAGCAGTATGACATAACAACAACTGGTGCAATAAAATATTTTCTTCCATTTGGCTTGTTGAATTCAGTGGTATGCTGATTAGTTTAATACTATGAGGTGTATATGTAATACACAGCATATAACTATAAAGACTGATTTACTCAACTTGGACATCTTACTTTACAGCTTATTATTTTTCATAGAATGTAGGCCCTGAGCTCTGCAGGCCTTATGTTCCTTCAAGTTTCAAGTATGTCTGAAACATTATTTGTATAGTGTATACATGAGCCATGGCATCACCCATGTTTACCACTATGTACTATTATTATGTCACTTCAGGTGCTCATGTCCACTAAAGAAGTGAAAATTGTGTTAATTGTTTTAGTGAAAATAATGTGTGATATGCACTTTATGATCACTAATCCTAATTGTGTGTTGGTGAAACTAAAAGGTCAATGATGAAATAAAGAAAATGATAAACATACATTGACAATATTTTAGATAACAAAATGTCAATATGTCTAAAATGTATTACCTTGAACTCTTTCTCTATGTTAGCCAACATAGCCAGTTCATTGCTGAGCTCCAGTGCAGCTAAAACCGGGTCTTCGTTGTACAGGGAGAGGTAGGCGGGACTTGCTAGCCCTCGGTAGGCGTTGATTCGAGATCGTGAATGGCTGAAGGAGTCAAACTGCTGCTGATAGTTGCAGGAGTCACAGCCACAGAAATAGTCATGTGGAGGGTCAATGCGAGCGCCTTTACTGAGAAGAGTGTGGACGATCTCGTACTCTTGGCAATGGGCCGCCAGTATCAGGGGGGTCACATCATGGGAGAACCTTAAAAAACAAGTCTATGAAATATACAGAGAAAAGACCTCTGCCAAAACACTAGTTGTATGTGTCATTGCTGAGGACAAAATGCCCAGACAGTTAAAATACACCACTACTTTGTCAGTGCACATGAATGTAATACTAGAATCTGTTATTATTAATAAAACAACATAACAACATCGTTCTTGTTAGAGCAGATAAGACTTGTGATGGACCTATAGAGCCTCCATACATGGGGTTGTGTAAAGAAATTCGCTGTTGCACTTCCCTGAAAGAAAAGTCCTAGTATTAGATACGCTATCAAGGTTTTTTTCTAACTTCAATCCTTTCATCACAGACATCAAGCTGGGACTTATCGCAATCAGCTTGGCAAGTGATAAAATGCAAGGCATTTTTCACATTATGTAAATGCTCCTTAAGGTTTAACAAGCACCACACAGGCTATAAAGTACAAAGAGTTAGTCTTGGGGCACCTTTTGTCACCAGTATTACATCCTTTACTCTCCTGTTACTTCACTGTTTTTCATGTTCCCAAAGTGCTCCAGTACAAACTTTATCAACAGGGTCAAGACGAGGTTTACATACAACAGTCAAAGATTGTTTACCCCTCATAGAGAAGTAGATACCTGTGCATTCCTTTTATAGTCAGTGTTTAAAATAGAGAGGGCTGCAGGTATAAAGGAGAGCTTTTATCTATTGCTCCTCATCATGGGAAACCTGAGCCTTGAGCCAGAAGGTAAGCATGTAAAGATGTTATCAAAGAACATAACAAGTTACGAGGCCACTCAAAGTCCCACTTACCTGGTCCCATCTTCATCATAGGCATAAAAGTCATCCAACATATCTGCCTGTGCGGGACTTGCTGTCAGGCGATGGGCATCTTCAAAGGACGGGTGAACCAGCAGGGCTTCAGTGATGCGCACATAACCTTTACCTGCACCACACAGAAATGCAATGGTAATGTTTACAACATGATTCAATTATTGTTCATATTCATATTACTTAACCTGGGATGAATCAACTTGTTTATATGTAAACACAAACCTAAATCTATATAACAACAGTACAATTACTCGTGACCTCATAGGTATAATCTAGTGATGAGGAACCACAGGGCAATGAAGTCTTGTGCTAATGCAAACCCAGTTGCATCTCATGTAAGATCTTTTTCAACCCTACAGTGTATTATGCCAGTAGCAATTTACTATATTTGTGTCAACCTTGGATGACATAAGGCCAAACCCAACCAAACTTGTAATCTATGGTGAGTCTCAGATTCCCATCTGCAACACCATGCATTAGTCCTGTGTGTGATCAATAACAAGCCCTGTACCGTCTAAAAAACAAAAAAACAAACAAAGAATAAGGTAATAGTGCATACATCCAAAATTTGTATCCTACATTTACACTCATACAGAATTAACCACAGGATGTGACAACATCTAGCTCAAAGTATTTACTTTATATTATTTAAAGGCACTATACCTGATTTTGTTGTTACAATTGCTGAAGGGGGGAGCGATTAAATTAAATAGATAGGTGTGGTACAAACCCATTCCTAACTTTCCAAACACATTTTTAAAATCCCAATTCTTCACAACGTGACCCTCACTTAGTGTCACTGGCAAGTAAATGTAAGAAAAGTAGCCTACAAACTTGGTCATGAAATTGACAAAAAATGATTTATATTTAGATCCACAGTATTATTTCCACAAATGTCTGAGTTTACAATATACTAAAGGAGGACAAAACAAATTTCATTTAGGTATAGTGCCTTTAAGACACACAGGTCTTACTGATGGCCAGAAGAAGGGCATCTCC
>OMNZ01110236.1:9825-22298 GCA_900303255.1 Lesueurigobius sanzi
TAGGCCTTTTAGTTTTGTTCCAACTCCTTCTGTCCACTAACGGCAACATTTTATGCGCGAAAATAGTGTTCCACATAGTTCCAGTGTCCTCCTTATTGCTTGTTTCGAGGCTGTATGGTTGAGAGGATGGGGGTTGTATCCCTGAGGCGACCCCCCTCGGTACAGCAGTTATTCTTAGCTCCTCTCCCCCGCTGCTCTTCCACATCACTACGGGCTAATGCAGGGTGAAGGGGGCACTCCTGACTCTGCAATGCCAAGCACTTAACAAACAGTCGGGAACGAGTGGGGTTTTAAAGCGGAGTTAAAAATACCCCCCATCGGCTCAAAATGTAAACAGAGCAGCCGCAGAGATGAAACGTGCAGTTGTTTTGAAGAAAACACCACGCTATGAAGTGGATATTATTGATTAGAATAGATTTGAATTCAGAAATTGGCATTTGTTTTGAACATTTGTGCAAATCACAATACATAAATGTACCTTTTTGAGCTTTTAGCCATGTTTTAACATTTTAGTATCATATTTTAATAGTATTTTTGCTTCTATCAGGGAGTTTTGAGTGATCCTAATGGATTAGTTTTATACTGTATAGCACTTTTCTGGACACTCAGACGCTTTACATGGCATTATTGTTTACTATTGTAGCCACAGCTGCCCTGGGGTAGACTGATGGAAGTGAGGTTGCCAATCTGCGCCATCAGCGGCAACGGCCCCTCCGACCACCACCAAGGCCCTGTCCCAATACTTGCACTCCCACTCTTGCGCCCCTCAAATGTGCGTTCCAGCTGAGGCTGTGAGTGTGCAGAGTGTCCCAATTCTCAAAAGCGGTCTTTTTCCCTGTCTCCTTTTCACCCTTCGTCTGGACTTCGCTGAAGTACATTACCCACAATTCATTGCTGCATTTGACGTTTGAACATGGAACTATTTAAAAGCTAAAAAATTGCGATGTTTGGCGATGGAGCTCCTGAGCTTATGCCGAAAAAGTGTCATTTCAAATGTACAGTAAGTATTGAAATATTTGATCTTTTATTATGTGAAAACAGTGATGGGCCTGTGACGTGAGGATCGGAGAACCGTCGTCCAATGAAAAGCGGGGGGGTGGCGCCGCTAATGCCAAAACTTGATTGGACCAAAAAAATGACTCCTCACTGTCCCAAATCCTGTGTTTTTTGCACACTTGTAACCTAAGCACTGGAGCCCTTTCATGCATCTACCTAGTGCACTTCATAGAGGACCGCAGAGTGCAGTGTAGGTATTGGGACAGGGCCCAACACTCGCACACACTACATCCACCCAGGCTTCCTGGCCATTTTCCTGGCCTGTAGACTTTGGTCACTTCTTCTTCTGCTGAAGTGCTCAGATCTGTATTTGGTGGATGTTGTTCCTCAATAAAGGGACCACAAAACTGTCCTCATTTTTAAAGTCCAAAATCCATCAGCTGACCAGTTTTGTGCTCAAAGTGGCTCATTTACCAAATGTTTGCTCATGTGCAAAAAGAGTAGCACATGCAAAAGTGTATCAACAGCAATTTCAATCACACATTTGTACTCACGCAGCATTCTGTCATTTACAGATCAGACTTATTGAACTAATATTGTAATACACATACTTTCAAACGGAAATTAGGTGCAACATGGCCATGAATAGCTGTATGTTATTTTCCAGCTTGCACTCGTTATTTAGCACTTGTTTTGATGAATGACCCTGACCCCCAAAGTGTGTTCATCTCAAGACAGACAGGCTTTGGGGGCCGCCCTGTGGTCCCCGGACCCCGCTTTGCGAACCCGTGGTCAACACCATTCATTTGAAACGGGAGAGAACTTTAAATTACGGCCGGGTCTGGGAACTTTTAAGCTAGCCCAGCATTTGTTGCAACAGGTTTGTAGCCAAGTGCGCCTCTATGATTTCTAGAAACCTCTCTCGACCTCGTCTGTTTTGCATTTCACAGTCAAACTCATCTGTCATCGGGGCCGGAGTTATCTGGAAGCGTTGGTGGTCCCGTCCCGTGCTTGAGTTTTGTGAATGAGGATGAGGAGGGGGGGTGAGCCAAGGTGATCTGCCTGTCGCCGTGGAAACCGGGCACTCAGCTGTCGGGCTTCACTCAAGTATGTGGCACAGTAGGACATTAGTAGTAGCTAAGTGTAGTTAAGATGGGGGAGGGTTGGAAGTACGTAAATCAAATACACTTGTGGCTGTTTATTATATTTAGTTGTTTGCAGAAAAGTATCTTACATAATTATTGCCACATCTTGTTTCGTGCCTAGTTGTAAAAGTCCATTTATCCAGACGTTGTGAGTAAACGTTGGACTGTCAGTTATCTGGCCTGACTCGAGTATGTGGGGTGATCCGTCGTGTTGTCGGGGGGAGGGTTGAGAGAGACATAAATCAAATATGCTCTCACCAGTGGAAATGATGCACAGTGTATTCCAGGCAGTATTTATTGATTTCAGTAAAGCCAGAAGAGAAAGCACTGCCACTGTCCCAGTTATTACCAATCACCAAGAAATTTGTTTTGTTTCATAAAGAAACAACAACATAGTGCATACACAGTGTGATTGCCAGATTATAGCAAAGATGCTAGTTTACATCTGTGTAGTTCCTCGGAAAGTGACAAGGTACAACACATTACAACATTTTACGAGTAATAACATCAACTAACTAAACACTACGAGGCTCATTGTCAAGATGGGTGCAAAATAGCAAGTGCTAAAATATCTGATAAATATCTTATATATCTGAACTAAGGCCCCAAATCTTACATATAAATGTCAGAATACTAGTAAAAGAAATTAGCAAATGATTCAGCTGCTGATCCACTTTTTAACACACACTCTAAAAGTGTTCACAGGCTGTTTTTTCTTTAGCCACTGATGATATTTAAAAGTGGCCAGTGTTGAAGTCTTAATGATAATTGGAGAATATTGCAGTAATTGGTGCCTCTGACTGACAGGACATTGTGTGTGAATGTAGAACCTTACAGCCCCCAATGTTTCCTACAGAATTCTGCTCAGACTATGGAGGCCGAGTAGATTGCAATATTTGTTTGTTAATACAATTTTTGGATTAAAAATACCAATTATTGTCTACATTTTTATGTTATATAGTGCTTATTTAAGAAGCAACAAGTGTCATTTTTCATACCTATTTGTTCTGTATTTATTTTTATAGGGGAGAAAAATAGACTATGGGGGGGCCACCATAGTCTCCTCTATAGCTGGGAATCACTGGCCCCTCTGAGCTGTGGCCCTGGTGCCCATCCCACAAGTCTTTGGTTTAATGAAGTGTACATAGAGGAGGGGCAAGTCCATGTAAAACTTTATACTGTAAATAAACTACTGTATTTAAATTAACACAATTATCAAAATGTAGTACATTATACTTTTCTAAAATCAGTCAAATCAAACTGCTCTAGTCTCTGTGATCTCTGAACCCAGCACTGGGCCATGGCTGCATTGTTCTGCAAAAGACTGTTTCATGCCGTAATGTCTATTGTAAACTTCAAACCAGCACACATGTGACTATTACCATAAAGGCCAGTACAATAGTGCACTCTGAAGTGTCAAGATTGTCATAGAAACTAAATTTCTATGCAAGTGTGTCAGCTGTGTGTGAGATATTCAAATATTATTGTCTGGACTGGGTTGACCCTTACCCTGAAGACAATTCACCTTGTCTTGCTCTAAGGTTAAATAATAAGACTATTATGTGAAATGAAAATATCTACAATAGTACCGCTACTACTTACCACAACTACATCATCAGTATTTATTCATTCCTGTAATGCATTTGTTTCTTGGAGAGTTGTGATGTTAAGAGCTTGTCAGCATTAGCCTGTGGAGCTGAAATGCGAGCGTGTTTACAGTGAGGTATAGTCGGTCTCTCTCTGAACTGAAATCATTGGAGCTTAAGAGCGAGGAACACATTTGAGCTCTCAAGTGGAAATAAAAGCGGGGCTTAAGGAACAATGGGCAGCGCTCTGAACACATGTTGGAAAATGGGTTTTACTGGAGACATCTGAACCCCTCTGCACCTTTAGGATTAGCTTTCAGAAGATTATCAGGCCAACTACGTAAGCACAAAGCAGGACGCCGCAATATGTGGCCAAATTATTGTTATCGCAATATTAGGGGGCCATAGGCTTAAGGGGTTTGATACAAGAAGAAATGTATTTCTTCATATAAATGCCGTTGCATTGCAAATTGCTAATTAATCTTGCAACCTTTAAATTGTATGGGCCTGGCAAAATCTATATTTGGCAAAAAATTTAATTCTACTGAAATACTTAATGTCTGGATTGACCTTAATTTGAGTAATTGTGACTTGTCAAGTAAAAAATGAGATGGAATGGAATGAGATTTCTGTTCTATTTTAAAGTAAAATGAGATTTATTTCCTCTGCATTCTGTGTGTACTTGTATTGTGAAGTATCCACTATGAGCAAGACGACAGACTCAGTGGTTGAATTACATGTGCCACGTGTAACTACAATGTCCTCCATAAAGGTACAGTTACGCCTCAGGACATGGATGATTCACATAACGACCAATTAGACCTAAGCAAGAACGGCCTGATGACCAAATTCAATAATAGAGATAATATGGTTTCTGCTGTTCATTTAGTTGTCTGGCTTTGGCGATATCAATACAGTTGTGCTCATAAGTTTACATGCCCTAATTGTTTTTTGGGCATTTTTCAAAGAATGTGAATAACACAAAAACCTTTTTTTCACTCATGGTTAGTGGTTGCATGAAGCCATTTATTGTAAAAAAAAAAAAAAAAACATGTTTGTTTACGCTTTTCAACTTACTAGAAACTAGCCAAATGTCCCTGATCAAAAGTTTATATTGTACGTTTTTTTCAGAGAGTCCTGTATTTCAGCTGAAGTGAATTTTTCTTTGCTCCTGAACAATTTTCCTGACAGTTGTTGAAGGTCATGTAAATGTTAGATCAGGGACATTTGAGTAGTTTCTGTTTCATTATGATTTCAAAAGAGTAAATTCAGTTCTTTGACAATAAATAGCATACGCAAAACTAACCATGAGTGGAAAGAAATATGAAATATGGCCAAAAGATTAAAAGGGAATGTAAACTTGAGCACAACTGCAAATTGGAAAAATGAAAATTGAAAAAGTGTCATTTCTCATACCTCTTTATGCTTCATCTTATTTTTAGACTATGAGGAAGAAGTAGTAATAATGGCTTACACTTACAATTAAGCTTTACAAGCCTGATTACCAAGTTTCTCAAAGCACTGCACTGTCATCATTATTCATTCACTCCATCCTCAGTGGTGGTAAGCTACTATTGTAGCCACAGCTGCCCTGGGGTAGACTCAACTGACAGACAGAAGCAAGGCTGCCAATCTGTGCCATCGGCCCCTCCGACTATCACTAACCAAACACTCTCACACTACATTCAAAAGGGCTGTGTCCAAGGACACAACGACTGTCTGCACCTGCAGGAGCCAGGATTCGAACCCCCAGGATTCGACCCGCTCTACCATCTGTCGCCCCAAAGTACATTAAACTATGGATGACCACTGTAGTCTCCTCTATTGATGGGAAACACTAATAGGTATCAAAATGGGCATCGTTCAGGAACCAGTCTCCAACCAAGAACCATTAAAGCACCGTATTAGTATCGCAAAAAGTTTGAATGGCCCCCAGCCCTGGCAACAATAGCCTCTCTATCCAAAATCTCACATGTAAACAGTAAACACCTATTCAATTACCAATGGTTACTTCACAAGCATCTTAAACAGCGAAAGCAGTTTGTAACACGACTACTTAAGGGGCCCCCCGTGTAAAATATGGTAAACTGACAGTAAGTGACCCCCCAGACTCCTGACACAGTCTGTTTACGAAGAGGCTGAAAAGAAACCAGATCTATTTTGGCAGAAGGACACACAATACGCACAGCCTCCCTACAAAGACAGGGCCGTAAATCAGCGGGACAGTCCCAGTCACAGGGGCCAACTGCAAAGACACTGCAGGAACAAAGAGTTATATAAAGTTTAATTGGAGTCTATTAGGCCAAATGTGCACAAGTCTCTTTACAAACAAACGAGATAAGGTTTTATTTGTGTATACATTTATATCAACATCAACATTTTGTTTGCTATACTTTTTCTTGTTTTCTAGTTTTTTTATTCATTGTGCCTAAGAGATGATTAATCTATTATTGTTAGGAAATGTGCCATCAAAGAAGAAGATACATTTGCAAACTATGTGCACTTAGCTGTTAAGAACACTGTGTGTTCTTAACAGCAAATTTCAATAAAGTCTTATCTTATCTTATTCTCATCTTTATGATGGTTTAAATTGCTGCTATAAATAAAATAAGGATGTGTTTTGAATCAGACATGGGAAAAAATGTATCTTGTTGTAACTCACTGTCACGAGGATTATTAATGTCCCAAAAATCTGGAGCTGGAGAACTGTAGAAGTGAGTTGGATCTTAGCCAACGCTCCACATTGGCACCAATTGGGTAACAACAGTTTATTATCCTTTTTGTGTTAAGCGCATAGTCACATGATACAACTATAGTCATTACTAGGGATGCAACGATTCACTCGAGTCACGATTCGATACGATTTTCGATATGAAGGTCACGATTTCGATTCGATTCTATACATTTAATGCACTGAAGTTTTAATATTTAGTAACAAGCAAAAATAGCTCAACAGAATCACATGTTCTGCTGTATTGTATCAAAATACAATCTAGTGGAAAATATTTAAGGTTTTACTCTCATAGACCTTGGAAATCAACGATGTTTTGGCACACTTCATGGTAAATAGCAGTTTTTGTGTAATATGTACGAGAGGGGATCTTTTTTCTTTTTTTTTATGAGAGGGGTTGGCATATCATGGATGCACTGTTTCATAATGTAATGAAAGCCCTCATTTTCAACCACAGAATAAGGCTGTAACGCTTTGGCAGCACGTAAGATTTTCTTGTGTTTATCTGAGGTGAAGCTATAGTTCATCTGAAAAGCATCTAGAGATTTTGGCGCCGTTACCTTGTGTCCCGCTCGCTGCAGAGAGCTTGTCCGGGTGAGTGCACCGGATTACAGCCACACTGATCTGTGCGAAGGTGGCACGTCCTCAAACTTCGGTCTGTCAGTTTCCTCGCTCGCCATCGTTCCATCTCATCTCACTAACACACAGCAGCTAATACACGTGTTGCTACTCTCCGCCTTCCAGGCACATAAAGCAGGGGGAGGAGTTTCCCACAGGCAGCGAGCTCAGAGGCGCTGCTTCTCAGTGAGACAGAACGCACACTGCACGGAGAAACTGCGAAAATACTATTAGCGGCACATCTAAAATCTAAGATACTCATATTGAACAATGCAATATAATATCGAGAATCGTTGCATCCCTAGTCATTACTGCATTTTGTTTTTGGCCAAGTTCAGATTGGGACATTGAAGTATTTTGGAAGAGATAATGCGTAGGCTAATGCTGCTTTTTGAACATTGGACAGTGTATTATTTATCCCTTGAATTGAACACAATTGAAGTAGAAGTCCGCAAGATTGCAAAATGTTTAGAGAGAAATTTCAAAAGCAAACGATCTAGCTCCTTCCCCTTCTGATTGGACCTGAAAACCCTGAGACCAAACTACACAGAAATCTCGAAATTATGGTTTCACGCCTTTTAGTAAAATAGGTGTAATAAATAACAAAAATACATTTAGGGGATTTTAGTTCAATAATCTTTCCACAAATACACTGGAATTAATCAACAGTGTAGGGCACAGTAAGAAAACCAGTGTCATAGATCTCTGCCAACATTTGGGGAGTGCACTGATGTTCCCTGATCTGATGGAAACACACAAGTACAATAAACATTTTACAGGCTTGTCTTAGGTCCGTGTAGGAGGTTGTAGGAGCGTGGAAGGAATGACATCATCGCATTGCAAGTGCAGCCTTGAGCAGCATCCCACCTTGAGCAGGAATTTGGATCACATTTTCCCCCCTGTAGTATTTGCTCGGGCGGTTTCATCTGACCTGGCTCTGACGGTCCAGAAACATGCCATTACCAGGTGTTACTGGGGCTACGAGTGGACTTTAAAACTGGGAGAGGATGTCATCGAGTTATGGGGCAGGTGCAGTCCAGCTGAGCAGAGAAATGTGCGATGAGAAAGCGGCAATAAATGTTAAAAATGTTGTGGGAAAGGGAGTTAAAAGGAGGAAGTCTGGTTTGTCCGACGGTGCTTACTTTTTATCCTGGCTGCGAAAAAACGCTTTCCAAAATCAACAGCGCTGAGAGAGGGATGTAGACTCATGAGTTCAGATAGCAGGGAGAGGAAAAGAATTATTGTTATTGTAAAACTAAATTAAAAAGCTGTCCTTTCGGTGATTTGTTTGAGTAATCTGTCTATCTACGATTCACTCAGGGCATTCATTTGAATGAAACATTTAACATAAACAGTATATTAAAATGGTAAGATATTAGGCCTGCACAGTATTTTAAAAACATATAACTTAAATATTATAGTAATATTTTCCTAAACCATTACTGAAAACAGTATGTTCCATTCAATTAAAATAACTTGTAAGTAAATTGTTTTTTCAGTTCCATGCATTTTTTTTTATGTTTTAGAGTTTGCAATAATAATATATAATAAAATCACTAAAGTCTACATACCATACCATATGCAAAAGTTCTGTTTTCAGTTTAGTACCATCATTTCCGGCCTACTGAGCCATACCTTCCAAATTTAAAAAGAATAAGAAAAAAGTTCATATATAAACCGCACCTGTCTAGGGGTGTGGTCAAAATACCTAGATACGTATCGATATAAATAAAAAAGATACAGTATCGATGTGAACCTTTATCAGTTACGCTGTGTCCGACCAATTATTCTGAGCATTTTATGCAAGCATTTAACCACAGCCCTACACCTGTCTATAAGCCGCAGGTGTCCACGTTGTAATATGGAGCGCGTAAAGAGATTTGCCGGCTCCCGACAGTCCCTCGTCACTTGCTCCGGCTCCCGACAGTTCCCTGCCCGCTCCCGCACAGTCGACTACCACTATACTATATTCCCTCTCGCGAAAACATCTCACTGCAACTTTTGGGCCAGTGCTGCGCTCTGGTTTGGGCAGGCCAAATAAAATCCACGCTTTAGTCACAGCATGGAACAGCCAGGCATTTCGCCCCGGAGGGTAAACACGTGCTTTATCTGCGAGAGTCTCCCTAGTGGCCGTTAGCCGGTAAAAGTCTTTAAATAAGTCGCACCGTTGTATAGACCACGGTGTTCATAGCATGTGAAAAAAATAGCAGCAGAAATTACAGTATTTCTAGATTACTTACCATATTTACCTCGTTTGTGTATTTGAAGTCTTGTTTTGACACAATTTGCTGGAAAAAAAAAACCTACTTTCGCAATACTGCATACCCGTAGCCATATTGGAAGTTTTTTTTCCCCCCAATATCATGAAGTCCTAATAGTGTAAAATGTATTATTTTTGCGGATTAATTGAATCAGCAAAAAGTATGGATGGTGAATGTTTTGTAAGTGTTGGCATTGAGTCCTGTTTTTAGGAGCTGGTTTTGGGGCATTTCTAAAAGGCCTCTGTGACCATTACCACCACAAGTATCTTGCCCAAGGACTCAACGGCAGTATTCACTGGTCTGCATCCACTTTGAATCCACTGAGCCTTTGTTGTCTCTAAAATGATATATCATACTCTGTGATACCAAGACAATATTATGACAATACGGATACTGTTCTTCTCCTTAAAATATAGACAAAAGAGAGTTGAAGCTTTCCAAAGTCCACACTCCTGGTGCGTGTTGGTGCTTCTGGCCACTGGCTGAACTTTTGCCCGTCTGCTGCCTCTGTCACTGCACCACAGCGCTGCCAAAACCCTGCTTCCTTTAGGCACTTTCGCTCTGCGCAAACACCACAGAGCATTAATCACGAGTCGGAATAACCGGTAATGGTAGTCCGTGACATAATATTGTACATGGAGGAAGTCCAGGAGCGCTGTCAGTCTCAACTTGTTCAAAAGTTTCAACTATTTGCCTTTCTTTCATTCGCTTTTAATTGCTTTTTGCGATATTAGCCACTGGGGTTTAAGGGGAAAATGGTGATTTCCTTTTTAAAATCATGATTCATACCATGTGAACATTTTTAACACGCTCAGGAGCATTGACATGAGGGCACTGCTAAACTGCTGCGAATCTACTCACCTGACTCTCTGCCAACCTGCACTAATTCAAGAATCCCAAGTATTTCATAACACGTTTGTAGAGGTGTAAACTACTGAGTTTGCAGTAGAGTTTGGTGATATGACGATTAAAAAAGAACTGTGATCCCTGTGACGATCTGCTTCTTGGTGATATCGTTGTAAGTTTTTAATCCAGCCCTTTACTCAAACCTCTCTCCATTCACTGAAGCTCAGTCTTGTCACGCTTTGAGTGAGTCACAGGAGGATTTAAGCAATCAAGTGTGAACTTTCAGAGGAAGCAGATGGGTTTAGTTGCCTCTAAAAAGGCGATATACAGATACTAAGGGTCTGATTTACTAAGAATTTGCATGTGGATAAAATAGATATTAAGACAAGGTACCAAATAGCGAGTAAGGTAAGGTGATGTATGGTGCACTTTATTGATGCCTTGTAGGCGGAAATTTAAAATGCATTGGACCCATCCGATGCCGTTGGGGCAATTAGTCAGTTTTTGGGTGGAGTGCAAGCTTGAAAATAGCATACCTATTTCATTTGCAATTTCCCCCCAATTTACTGGGTATCAATTCAGATTCCCCAAATCGATTCAATTCACAAGGGCCCATTAGCCCATATAGCTGGGCTAATTTTAAAGCCCAAACCCTCCTCTTCCCAAAAGTCTCTATGACATTTCCTCGCAGAGATATTTGCTGAAGTCGTCTGCGATGCTAGCGGCCACGCCGCTACAGTTTCATTAAATGTAAGAAACAAATGTAAAATGTTCATTTGTTTTGTTATCCAATTGTGTCAAAACAAGTCTTAAGAAATGATAATACAAAAAGCTAAAACAAGGAAAATCATGATGATAAAACTGAACATTCGCACTTTTTGAAGTTAAGCGATCTACATGCCATCATTTGGTTATGATAGAAAACTTTATGAATGGGAGTCACGGCGCTCAGACTAAAACATCTGCTTTTCCCATGCCCGTTATCTGACTGTGAACGTCTCGCTGGACCTTGAAAAACATGTGTGCATACTTTCTGACCCTCCCTCCACAAAAGATATTAGTTCCGCCTGTGTCCAAATCGGGTTCCCATGGCAGAGAGGCAGAGAGGCAGAGAGGCAGAGAGGCAGAGAGGCAGAGAGGCAGAGAGACAGAGAGACAGAGAGGCAGAGAGGCAGAGAGGCAGAGAGGCAGAGAGACAGAGGCAGAGAGGCAGAGAGGCAGAGAGGCAGAGAGGCAGAGAGACAGAGGCAGAGAGACAGAGAGGCAGAGAGGCAGAGAGACAGAGGCAGAGAGGCAGAGAGGCAGAGAGACAGAGAGACAGAGGCAGAGAGACAGAGGCAGAGAGACAGAGAGACAGAGAGACAAAGAGACAGAGGCAGAGAAGCGCAGTTTCTGGAATTTGAAGTTGTACGGCGTTGAAGTGGCATTGTGGCGCCGTGGAGAAAATATTAAAAGCGAGATTAAAAATATATATATTTAGGAAAAAAAATACACTTGTGAGGAAGGCACTTAAAGGGCACAGGGCAAAGGGGCAGTGGCTTGAGCACCACCTGGGCTCTGTCTGTGCACGGCCCTGTTACTGTACTGTACATGTCAGCTCCTGCTCCTTGGCATCTTCTCCGCCTCAAATTGTGAGCATCAAAATGTCCCTGTTTTGCAAATTGACCACGTCTCATGAGCAGCACCTGCACTGTGGCCTTCAGGTGTTTATTAGACACACACATCTGAACCGCACATGCATTTCGCTCCACGTTAGAGTGTAGTCTCCAAACACTTAGTAAATGACCCCTGTATCGCCGTAAAGCCTAATATGTCCAGTTTTAAGAAAGTCAACCAGCATAAAGTTATGTTGCATGTACACTTGACTGTCTGCAGAAGAGTATTTATCAAGAATATTCATCCTTGTGCCTCTCTCCCAGTGGTGGAAAGTAACAAAGTGAAAAGTAAAAGTACGAGTAAAAAGTACAAATTATAGGTACTTTTACTTTACTTAAGTACATTTTATGATGCTTTTTACTTCACTACATTTCAGAGCCTGTATCTGTACTTTCTACTCCACTACTTTTTTAAATTGGGTTAAAAGTAAAAGTATTTTATTTTCCAAGTGACCTCTCTGTGATGAACTGGTTTAGTCCCAGTTTAGACCTGGTTTAGTCCTGGTTTAGACCTGGTTTAGTCCTGGTCTAGTCCTGGTTTAGACCTGGCTTAGTCCTGGTTTAGTCCTGGTTTAGTCCTGGTTTAGTCCCGGTTTAGTCCCGGTTTAGTCCCGGTTTAGTCCCGGTTTAGTCCC